>JBCAUI010003295.1:0-10324 GCA_038406195.1 Haplosyllis anthogorgicola
AGCAGAACATTTAACATGAGGGTCTATTAATTTGGTGCGGAAAAAAGGTATCGATATAAGCAGGATATCGATATAAGCAATATCGATATATCCGGGGAGGAGTGTATAGGATCTAGGGGGGCCTGTTAACCCTTATCAACTACATGTATTGGAACAAAGTTGGCTGCCATGTTGGGTACTAGCACCCCCTTTTCGATACGATACTGATGTTACTGTACACAGTACCGTTATTATGAAGTCGGAACTTTGTAGCTTATGATTCTATTAATTTACAATGAACAAATTGAAACATACTCCTGCACTGTTAAACTACACGTAGCCTCTTAGTGACGTCAATTTACAAGTAAACAGTAATCGGCACAAATCTGTTACACTCCTCCCCAGATATATCGATATAACTTATATCGATATCCCGCTTATATCGATACTTTTTTCAGCACCAAATTAATAGACCCTCATATTACATGTAATTGTTCCACTTATATCAATATCCCGCTTATATTGATCTATTTTCCCGCACCAAAAATATCGATATATCCAGGGACAACTGTATATCTGTTGTTGGATTACGTTTTGACGAAGGAAATCGGAAGAAATAAAAATTTACTTTGCTGTATATTTTGAATTTTAGACTAAAATTCACAAAATCTGCCTATAATTTTTCTGAACGTTATTCCAGAAGGTGATGATTATGTGTACATGTACATGTTTATCAAACGTACAAAATTACCTTAGATGAACCAGTATGTAAATTCCCTCAATGTACTGTTAAGAAATACTGGACTTAACAAGATAAGAAATACTGGACTTAACAAGATAAGAAATACTGGACTGAACAAGATAACCTGTCGGCTACCAAGCATCATTCCGCCATTTTGCCTGTCATGTGACTGCACATGCATGTGCTGTAGTGGCTGACATCCTTGGCACTTTGCCAGAACTTTCAGAAATCAAAGCAAAAAACTAGTGAAAACAGAAAGCTGAATGAGAGGGCATTCAGCTCAACAATTATCCACCGAAAATTAGTTGTGGGATGCAAGGTTCAAAATAATGCAGTAGGACTTCCAGGTTCTGAAGACCTTACATCAGTGTGTTTGTCACCGGTTACTGGCATTGATACAACATACAGATTGACTATGGACGAAATTCCACATCTTGTGCCAAATAAAATGTTTGCATTGTCATCGCTTTTGGGGTTTTTTTTCACTTCATCTCTTAACTGATAGCTGTTTGATGCTATTCATGGCTTCGGATGCATCTACATAGGCACTTTCAGGGAATAACTCATCACTTCGATCTGCTACATATCTACAACAAAATGTATTGCAATAAGTATCTTGCACAAATTTCCCGTTGGAGTTCGTCCTATGATACGATAAACTAACCAAAACTGTCCATTCTTTATCCACCTCACATTTCATCCATTTTTCTAATAAACTAGTGACAACGAATTAGGCGGCACTCACTGAAGAAACATGTTGAGATGTTTGACCAATGCTTTCAATCTGGAGTCTGGTATTGGCATTCGACCAAGCAAACTAGGAATTTTCACTGCAATGCAAAGAAAAGGTACATGATATAATATCGCCATACCCTTAGACATGTAACGTACATCAAAGCTAGGATATCTTTCAATTAAATAGGGGAATACTGTGCACGTAATCCTACCAAACATTCGCAAAAGATGCTGAGACCCATATATAACGCAAGGTGGTGTTGGTGTCCCACTGTAAACTTCATCAGGTATCAATTTCCATGACAACACTGAATTCAGTACGCCTTCCTTCTCTGCTAGTGTCTGGTCATTCATCGTTGGAGTAGAACATTTTGATCTGAAAAAAAATTATTTCATCATCATCAAAATTGTCGTGAGAAAGTTTGTAAAAATGTCAAAAGATCATTAAACTTCGGTTTCGCATGACTTATCTGCATGTACACGTCACAATATTTTTTCGTGCGTGTTTATGTACTGATAGAGAAACCGAAGGGTCACCAAATACGGTGATAACTGTTCAGATACCGATATTTTGGTAATTTTTTTGATCTCACATACCAATAAACTTGAAGCTTACCTCGTAGGAGTTTGACACCCTTTAGTGTTTGTAGTACTGGAGATCTGATTTGGTATTAGAATTGGTGGAGGCGGAGTAACTCTGTGAAAGTAAGAAACCATTACTATTACTATAACCATTATATACTATAATAGCTTTCAATTTTCTGAAGCCCAGCAAGATTTAGGATATCATTGCAACAGACCATATTACTTGTTACCTGTCAGATAATGTTTGGCCTTTATGAACTGGTGGCAGAGGTACATCTAGAGAATGTTGTGATGTACCAGAATGATGTCGTGAGGATCTTAGTGATCCTCGCCGATTGCTTTCTCCATGGCTAGTTCCAGTATTTTCTTTTGTTGACTTGTGTGTGCCTAATTAAAAGGATACAAAATTGGTAAGATGAAAAAAACAGATCCACTAACACAATTATCTAAAACGGAGGCTTCAATTAAGATCTTGCATTTACATAACATGGTCTGTTAAGCGACAGAATTTCACTAAAGTTCTATGGCTAATGGGAGAGGGCTAATAAATTTTAAATAAGAAATAGCTTCCCTCATCCTAAAGAGATTCCAAGTCGGACATCTATATATTTGGCTACATGAAATTGTATTGATATAAGCGGGATATCAATATAAGAGGGGCAAATATCCACAGAACTTAATTTGACCGACTACACGAAATTATATCGATATAAGTGGGAACACTGTATTAATGTGGTAAACATAAGGCCCAGAAGGTTCCGAATCCATTGGCTGCTGATATATGAACTTTACATAAACAACAGCACACACAATTAAAAAACAAGTACGAAGGTGACAGTCAAATTTTAAATGTAGTTACAGTGACCTTCCTACAGGGAGACCTCCTTACTAAGCGGCCATTCCTTCAGACCAGCCACTTGCACAGGCTATTTGAATTCTTTTGGTTTAAATTACACCCTGCCAAGCAGCCATTTCTATTGAAGAACCAGCAACCACCATAATAGGCCAAAAATTTTCACTTTCATCCTATCAAGAGGCCTTTTTCTACAAGCTGAGCCTCTTGCAGACAACTTTTTGGAAGTCTACAGGAGATAATGTGAAAATTTCATACTCAAAAACATGAAATTTTAACATTCTTTCTCACAAGGAAGCTGTTGGAACACAAAGAATTATATTCAAATGTGGCCTGAACTAAGGTAGGAAGCCAATCTTAACATCAAAAGCACGTAGTCAAAATAGTCTTCCTACAGAGCAGCCATTCCTTCAGAGAGACCACTTTGTTAGCCTGAACCAGGTGGTCGCTCTGTAGGAAGGTCACTGTACTTGAATTTGGCTGGGCCTCTGGACTGAATACAGGTGCATGGAACGTGCATGAACAGGCCACATGATGACATCAACAATAGACGACCTACTCACCTGCACTTTTCCTGGTACTTGTATTTAGTTCTGGAGAAGGATGATCTACATTGTCGGGTGCAGATTTCCTGCTCGACTTACTTTTACGTATTTCTTCTGCATATGCATGTCGTGTCATTCGACGAGAAGGTGTCTCCTCTTCATCCTCAGAACTTTCCGAGTCACTTTCTTCTTCCTTAGCATCGAGAAAAGTTAATGTCCCGATTACTAATTCCTGCGTGTGGTGTGATGTAAATGAATAATGAATGTATAAACTGTTCAACTGTTAATAGGTCAGAAGCAGAGTAAGCCTATTAGTGACTATATACGCATACCAAACTAATTTCTAAATCAAAATCTATTGTACTAAGTCTTTTGGCACAAAAGTAAGTTGTATAAATCTATTCTACAAAGTCTTTTGCCACTAAAATAAGTTATATTAATATATATTTACAATATGAACTAAAACTCTATTTACGCAAACAAAAAAATGATGTCCAGTACCTCTTCATCTGGTTTTATTTTTGGTGAAAGTCTGGGTATTTTTGGAGATGGTTCCCCTCCATGTGCAGGTGATCCACGTCGACTGCTTGATCGTAGCCGTGGAGAGTGAAGTGCCATTTGTTCTGCTGTATTTAATCTGAAATTAGGGCATAAATTACTATCTAACGTAATCCGTGTACTCAACCAATAAGTACTTTTGCAGGAACAGAGTCTCATTTTCTTTAAATTGTGATTCATATCTCTACTATATCTGATTCGTTATTACTTATTACCGGTAACAGTGTTGTTCTTTTCAACTACCCTTTCCTTGCAATGGCAAATCATACAGAACTTACGATTCTCTTTTAACACCTCCTACTGGATGGAATGTGGACATAATCTTTCTGTGTTGTGCTTTCTCAACTTCATACAAAAGATTAGCTCCAAGGGAGAAGTCAAAGATTACTCTCAAACCGTCCATCACTTCCTTGCACATTTCAATGCTGAAATACGAAAGAAGAAGAGGCCATTGTACATCTCGGAGAAAAATATTTTACCTGCAGCAGTATGCCAAGTTTCAGTGAAATAAAGAATTCAGTATGTTGTGTTATTGAGACCCTACATGCTTACTCACTTTTTCTCTGGAGGAGGATAAGCTTCTCTGGGACGTAGTTTTTCCACGGTGGCACAAAGAACATTGATGGCCATGTTTTTTACATGGCTTTCCAATACAGTAATGACGTTAGGTTCTGCAGGCAATTTCACTAACTGGAATGCAAAGTGTTTGTCCAAGTTGAAAGTGGTTAAAATTACGCATTTATATTAATATAAAATAAAGGGTTAAATTTCTTTGCATTTACCATGAATTTGTAGTATAAAAAGACGTCACCGTGACTTATTGAACGATGTTTTATACTATTCACAAAATACACAAAAAAACTTTGAAACTTAACGTTCAACATATGAGAGCTTGCTGCTTACATTATCTGAAAACGAACCTTTTTCTTTCTGTTAATGAAGTAACAATCATCCTCTAGTTTCTGCTGCAGGACTTTTGGCATGTCTAATTCAACTGGTTTAATTTCCTTGATCTGTAGAAATTGACATATAAAAGACGTGTATATGTGGAACTCCATCACAGTTTGCAGTCAAATTTTGTCCATTACCAGCTGGTTGTTATACAGAAAGGTGTTAGTTGTTACAAGGTTGTCACTTGCTCACCTCAAGCCCGTCGTTGTACACCTGTTGTTCTTCCTCTTCTGCCACTGCTTCGTCTTCTGTTTCTGTATCAGTTTCAGTGTCATCCACCTGTCCGTCCATCCCACCTCGCTTTCCACCCAAGTGTCTCCGAAACTTGTTTCCATTCTACAAATAAAGACTGGTTCAGTAGAAGTTCACATGTACCTCTTTAAAGCCTCAGTTACAATCTGATCAACAGTCATTTTAAAAAACTATTCAAATATAACAAATACATTTAATTTTCGAAACGCTGTATCGATCTATATCAACTTCAATACATCTATTACCTTGATTTTTGGTTTTTGTTTAAATTTAATTTCATCATCATCATCGTCACCATAGAAACCATCATCACCAAGGAAGTTAGCTTCTGAAAGGTAAATGTATTAATTTTGACGAATGTACGATTTTCAGTCCTTTAACGATGTTGTCAAGAGGAACCAAAATTATAATTTACATCTTACACCCTACAGATACTCGTCTGTGTACATGCATACATACATATAATCAAAAGAAGGATTTTTATCCACCAATGGTCAATTCATATTTGGATTATCAACAGATAAAAGAATTCACACTTCTATTCCGTAGATTTTAGTGCACAATAAGTAATTGTAAGATATGTCATTTATTAGTCACATACCGCATTCATTTTCAGCCTCGGTATCTGTATCAGAAGTTTCTTCACTTTCTTCATCTGAGCTGCTGTCAAGTGGAATACGACCTCCAAAATAACCTCGAAGTATGTCATCTATTTTCCGTTTGCGCTGTTTGTTGTTTTTCCTGAAACATTAATGATTTATAATTTATAATTATTCAAAAAGTGCATCTGCAAAACATGTGCAGCATGCAAAATTAAATCAAATGCGTGAAGATTATTCAGAACATGGGCAAGATCATAAGGCATCCACGGAGGTAAAAGCTCATCAAGCATTCAGTAGATTTATCATCTCCTTTAACCTAATTCAAGCAAAAATTTTAACTTACACATGTCGAGCTATTTCTGCCAACTTTAGCTGCATGGCTTTTGTTTCATCATTCCATTTCAAAACGTAACTTTCTGGAACGATTCTATCCCAGCTAAAAAGACAACTCTCATTTTATTATCATGCAAAATTCTTTCACAATATCATACTCAAAAATACATACATGTATTTAACAACGCGTTTTCATAACCCTTAACGCACGTGCAGTTACAATCCAACGCCACTTTAGCGTTAGGTTCATAGCCTTAACATTCCAGCGCTAGGATTGGTGCGTTAACGACGGTTTAGGAAAACATACTGCATCCTTCGCTTCACTCCGTCGGCAAATATCGGGACGCGAGTTCCCCTTCATCTTGACCAAACCGCGTACCGCAATGTTACATACCTTGTCTTCCACCCAAGAAAGTGGATGTGATACTCAGGTCTGCGTCTTCCTTTTGCATCTCTTGACACCGACGGTTCCAAAATCTGTGAAATAGGGTGAGCATCTAGGTATTGGGTGTCCGAGAACTCTTTAATAATGGTAATGGATCTTTTCATTGTTTTGAAGTTTCAACGTTATCCTACAATCTTATTTACAACGATTGGGCGTTACAAAGTATTCCTGTCTGTAATATTATGCTGCAGTATATTAATGTACAGAATTTCCCGCTAAATAAACTGTACGTATTTCAAACTTTTTTCGTTTTACGACATATACCTTTGCATCGTATAAAACGCGCGCCATTGTGGGGTCAGGTTCAAAACACAACACCAATTCCCCGGCCTGGAACTCAAAGTTAATGCCTCTGAATGGCATGGTTGATGACTATGCATTAATAATCGCCGAAAACAACTGAAATATTTGAAAACAATGAAATCTTTCTTGTTGTGTGAAGTTTTCAAAACAATCGACCAACTTTTGGTACCCGGTTTAAAAACGTATCCTAAGGATTTCCGTAGACAACGGCAATGTGAAACCCTAGTGCAGTAAGGCATAAACATGACTGTGGGCAAAGTCTTATAATAGTGGGCCGTGCTCAGTTGACTTCTTCCTAAAACTTGCCGCAGTCACGGATGGAACTATGGATTAATTTAGCATAGTTCAAGCATTCAGCAAAGTGATATTTTAAGTAAGGTAGACTACTGCTGCAATTCACAAATATGTAAGTAAATCTGAAATTAAGCAAAACAAATTTAAGCTGTGTAAACAAGGTAAACCATTTTCTTTTGGTAATCTTCCAACCATTTTGAGCCAGATGGTAAAAAAATTGAATTATTTTTTAAGGTTTCATTGGAAATGGTAGCTATGGCTGCCAAAACAATAAACTCATACACCTGCCTACGACTTTTCATTATATATATAAAATCAAGAGCATTTTCAATCATGTCCATGCGCAAGTCATGAAATTGTCTACTAATTGGAAGTGTATCCTAAATGGAGCGAGGGACACTTCTGAGGGGTTTTTTTATTGAATTGACATAACACAAAAAGGCTTGCTACAATATATTTTAATTTTTTATTGTGATAAGGACATCAGAAGGTGATTTGACTACACTAAAATGTCAACAAACAGCTGTCAAACTTTCAGGGACCACCTCAAAGACTGTTTTTACCTGAGGGACTGTCTCAAAACCTGTGCAAATTGTCTAAATCATATATTTTGTTTGGGGATCATCTCATATTTACTTGAGGGACCATCTCAGAAGTTGTGTAAAATATTTAACATATCTAACATGTCTTATGACTTCCACACTTAGTTTTAGCTACAGAAATGATTGTAACTATTTTATACATGTGTGTAATTGTGTTTTACACCATGTAAACTGTATATTTGTCTATTTATTCTAATTTATTGCAATTTTAACACATATTTATGTATTTATTTTAATTTATTTTAGTTCTAGCTCCTATTTATGTATGTATTTCAAATTTATTATATTCTTAGCAAATTTGTATGCATTTATTTCTAATTTATTGTAGTTTTAGGACTTATTTAATCATTTTGAGTCAATTTCTAGTCAATTGATGCCTTGTAAATATGTTCTATTCAAATATTTTTTGGTTTTTCATAAATTTATATATAGTCCAATGCCCTAAACTGGCAAACTCCATTTTTAAGCTTTTCACAAACAAATGTTTATCACCAAGCTGGACCATGAGACAGACACATACAAGTGCAACCAAAATGAACTGGGAACCCCACATAATAAATCCTCCAGAAAGAATTGGACATGGCATGCAAACTCTTGCACAGGTGAGACACCAAAAATCAAGTTATGTTAATTTTTTACCATTAGCTAATTTCCTTAAAAAATCTCCATTTTGTGTCTAAGGTTATAACTTTGTGTAAGTTCACTGCACCCCTATGAATCATATATCAATCTATTTGTCATAAAATTCTCTATCAAACTGATACAAAAATTAACCAGTAATGAGCAATAATAAGGTAACTGCTATAAAAATAAAAATCAAAATGTACATGTCCTAAACTGAGGAACACATGTTTCCATGTTCTGGCATCAAGCAGCAAAGACCAGTGGATAGCAGTGAATAGTGGTTAATGCACTAAAAAGTTGGATAATAGTTATAATATAAGCTCAATCTGGCTCTTACTTGTAAAAATGCCCTTATTCATGGGTATTCATGGGTTTAGTCAGGTTTGAGTGGCTTAAGCCTCCTGCTACATGTCCTGCTAAGTAAGGCCACTAATACTGGTGAATAAGAGTAAAAGAGGCACTAAGGGGATTAAATCTAACCCTAAACTGTGAAGTAAGTATACATTCTCAGACTGGTGAAAAGCAGTGAATAGCGGTTAATGATTTTACATGCATTTTGATGGATTCATCACTTTTCACTGGTTTATGCCAGTTTAGGCTGGTAATTGGCGTGGTAAAAAGGGGTTTTTAGGTGTTTTAATGATGTTTTGACATAAACGATCATAACTTTACTTGTTTTGATAGTGGAAAGATAAGATTACTAGCCTGCCCTACTTTATTTAACAAGTTTTTAAAAAAGTACAAAAGAAGGGGTCAGAATAAATTTTTATTACCTTAATTAAAGTTCAAAAATCAGTAAAATTCATTAAAAATGGAGAAAAACAGTATTGCAATTAAAATGAGCAAAAACTACCATTACTGAAAAGATCATAATTCATAAAATAATAACATTATCAAGAAACTTCAAAAAGTTTATGCTAGAATGGGAGTTGATCTGCATATAATACACAATAAGTGTACATATAATCAATTTAATAATTTTTATATCTATTTGCAGCATGATTCACTGGTTTAGGAACACAGCTTCACTGGTTTAGGAAAAAATGGCCTGTAATGTGACAGAAGTGCATGGTTGGACAAAAGGACACATGAATAAAAAAGAAATTATGTTAAACCCATTACCTCATATTATATTTGTACACTAATGATTTTTGTTACAAATAAAACTTGTTTTGAATAATTATCTGGCTTTTAAATTTTTTTATGGATCATTCAAATTGAAAAAAATCAAAGTTCACCAGTTTAGGGCATTGACTATAGATTTCTAGAATTTTTTCAAACACAACACCTGTACATACAACTATAGATCACACTAATGTTATTCTAGACTATTTATAAAATATTTTAAAGTATTTATTTAACAATCATTAGCCTTTTGTCTGCCACTAAACTGTTGGAGGAGTGTACAGAGATAATTTAAATGTCCTGCAACTTAAATAAATTACCATCCCCACTCTGAGACAAGTGAGAGATGTTCAGCAGACATGCACTCAAACCAGACATATGACAGATGTGCTCATCATTGTCTATCATAACTTCAAAGCATAAAGTCTTAGATCCCTAACTACTTGTAATTACCAGCAATTAAAACCAATCAAGTCTCTGTTATATAAGCTCACACATCTCCAGCATAGCTCAGTTTGAGTTGGGACCAGGCACCAGGCTAGAGACTACTTCTGCTACATGAAGCAAATTAAGAACATTCAAACTTCAAACACAACCTCAGAGTTAACTGTTCACTAATTGAGGGAGAACAAAGGGAGAACCCAATCAGTACCTTTACACAAGGATATATAGAGGCCCCACCCCTGTTTTGGGATGCACCCTGTTTTGGGACAAAACAAATGGAAAATGGCCTATAATTGATGTAAATATTATTATTTTGTGCATCTAAACATCACAGGATGGTAGTATGGATATT
>JBCAUI010003306.1:0-10324 GCA_038406195.1 Haplosyllis anthogorgicola
ATTATTTTCAATGTCATAAAATATCTCAAACTCTGCAAGACCCACTTGCGGCAACTAAGAGGAGCGATCCCCCTTAACTAGGTCAACTTTGAGTACAAGCGTCATTTGGTTAGGTTCAAGGTCACAACGTTAAAATTTATTGAACTTTTCAATTGAGTTCACACTTTTGACTGTTACCTGCCAATATCTTCTAATATTTGTAAGAAACACACAAGGTCAAGGTAAAGGTAATTTGAAGATCAACTGTTTTAATGAATTCTTTATATTTAGCGTTTTTTGGCGTTTTAATGACTATTTGTAAAGCGGACTATGGGCCTTTGACTGAAAGGAATTCTTTTATTTCTAACTGACCTAAAATTGTCTAGAGCTTGTCCAATTACACAACAAAATACTGATTATGTTAATGAGATCTCAGGAGAGATCCTCCTCATCCAATCATAGGAGAGAAGACAAAAGATGTTTGGTAGGGTCTCCGCTACGTGACAGAATCAAGCCTTATATTTGTTAGTATACTGATTTAGTCTACAATCAGGTTTTATCGACCTTTCCAACGAGATTCCTCGAGTACCAACATCCCGCACGCATCAATGCATTCAGCAAAGGTGTTGTTTAATCAAGAAATGAAGCGGTGATGTTAAATACGGGAGGTCTGTTTGTTACAGTCCAAGTTCCTTGCTGTGGCGGTAATGTCTCTCCTTCTGGAACTTTAAACTCGAAACTCTGTATGAGATGTGTGATGAATAGAAATAGTTCCTGTCTGGCCATCTGCTCCCCTATGCAATTTCTTCTTCCTATAATGACAATGAAAAAAGACAGGTTAAGGATACTGCTTTCTGTTTTTATGTATATAGCAAATGTCATTACATGTCATAAAAATGCCTTTTAGTCGAGGGATCTCTGCAAATAGTCATTAACACCTGAGAGAATTTACAAAGAACATTGACCTTCAAATGACCTTGACCAATATTTTGACCCAGACATTGTGTATTGGTAATAAATTTATATTAGAACCTATCTTAACACAAAATCTAAATTCTGTGCTGAGGAGGGGCGATCTGACTGCCGAATGTCATAGTGACCCTTAATTTGTGACACACGATACTTTTTGGGGGCTTTTTACATTCCTATGTGGAAATGAAGTCATGGACTTTTGAAAGTTGGTGTAGGGATAGACTAAGACCCAAGGAGCACTGCTACATAGGTCTTAATCCATTCCAATGCTTTTCTACCCTATTTTTGACTACCTTTGCCCAAAAAAATCTTGATTTCCCAGAAACCGCTTATTGTAGAGCCTTGAAACCACTGCCATTAGATTTGGCATGCCTCAAAATTTAGATGTGCAGGATTTCAAGCCATTTCAACATGCTTTTCCCTGTCAAAGTCAACAAAATGTAAAATCCTAAAGTATTATTGGATAGGTTTTGGGGTGTGCTGAATCCAATGGCAGTGGTAAGAAGTCTGTAGAATGAGTAGTTTCTTTGATATGACAGTTTTTCTTGACTTTTAGCTAGAAAATCTAGTCATATAGTTCTGAAAGTTGGTGTAGTGATAGATTAAAACCTAAGGAGCACTGCAGCATAGGTCCCATTTCATTATGATGCATTTTTGTATATCCTTTTGACAATTTATGAGCTCATTTTCTAAAATATATCCCATAATTGAGTTTGTATGGCAAGACAAGATGCAGGTTAACTGTTCATGATGTCTGCTGATGAAATATTACTATTCAAAGTATAGATGCATTACTTTTATGGGCTATATTTGTGGATTTAAAGTTGAATTCATTCCCCATGAAAGTATTAGAGTGATGCATTGTAAGTGAATAACAAGCTAGTAGTATTCAGTGAACTCACTGACAAGTTTGACTTAAAAAGCAGCATATTTTGTGTGAAAGTGGCTAAAATCAGCTTGCAGCCTGTGATATCTTTTTGAATTTTTGAATATCCAATAAAACTGAAAAACATAGTTTTGCTTTTAGAACATAATTGTAAATGGCAAAAGAAGAGGGTGGGTCTAACTGCTTTGTTCTACTTTTTTCACCATTCAATTTCACTCAGTTTACCCTGGAGGGTGTCTGGCTGCCAGGCAGTCAGATCTGACCTCCAATCTGGGGAGGGGAGTCTGGTTGCCACATAATTTATGTTAATGAGGTCCTGTTTCATGATGCCTTGCCACCCTATCCTCGGGGGGGGGGGGATCAGACTGCCAGATTTGACCTCATAGATGAATTTGCTTAGCCATCAATTATAGTCTATTGACGCATGCGTGAAAGACTAACCGGAAGGTTTGAGATCGGCATGTGGTCTGTATCGGTCGAGTAACGATGGACATTTTCCAAAATAAATATTTTTCGTAATAAATGATTCTGTATGATATAAAAGAGAACGTGCTAAATGTACATGTACTTACCGACACCGAAAGGTATGAAATTATCATGCCTTGCAAGTTCTCCGTGTTCATCAAGAAATCTCTCTGGTTTGAGGATATCTGGTTCCGGAAAAGCCACCGGATCATGTAGTACAGCAAGTAAGTTTGAAGAAACCTACAAAAATTATTTTTACTAGAAAATGGTTATTTTGTTTCTGAGTCATCACACTAACGATCTTTGGATCCACAGTGATGAGCTGGATGAGAATCCTTTGGCAAATCCTTTATCTCACCTACCCAGGTGCAAAATTGGCATCTGCTTAAACTGCAACGCAAAAGTGGCTATATTATGGCAGCATCTAACATCAATACCTACTCCACCTTCTGGTTTTGTAATTTTCCTTTCCGCACCAGCTCTGCCAATAATCGTACACATTCGACTACCAGATCTGCAATATCTGCTTCATTGGGTCACAAAAATAAGAAAAACCTCCATTGATTTGGTCCCAGTGGAACCACTGTTCAAACTTTTATAGGATTTTATTCATAAAACAGTTGTTCCACTCAAAAACGAGGTCCATCTGTTTATTTCTACTTAATAAAGTTAGAAAAATTGCTTATTCACACAAACAAATCTTCTATTTTCGACGAACAAACCGTTCACTGCTTTGCAATAGATGCTCCCGAAACTCTGACATACCTCCACTTTTGCTGGAATTTTGTATCCTCCAATTTCAGTATCCACAGTTGTGTAGTGGGGCAGGGCCAAAGGCAAGGGGCAAGCCAATCTAAGTATCTCACATATAGTAGCTTCCGTGTAGTGAAGCCTCTGTCGATCTCTTAATAATGCCTTACAGCCTCTGCCGACGATATCGTTAATTTCATTCTGCAAAACACAATGCATGGGTCTGAAAGCTGTTGCATACTGACTACCGTAGAAGTATTCCCAGATCAAATTCGTTAACGCCGAAGTCTCGGAAAGGACCCAAACAATCCTTTTGCAAGCAAATATTTATTGAGCTGCTTGTCACAAGAGGTAGATGTTGATCACCAAACTGCTGGCACTAGAATGCATGTAGGTACTACTCAGGTACCCAAGGCTACGTACTGGAAGGTGCAGCTGCTGTGATGCAGTACACAGCATACAATGACATGTATCACGTGTGTGCAGTGTGAGCCCTGAAATTTTTCTAACACATTTCTAAATCAACCATTAAAATGAAGGGGTCTTAGATGGAATGTTTATTGAGATACCGGAAAAGCGCATATTGCAACATCCTCCTTTCTTTAAGGAATTCATGACGTGCAACGCAAAACATTAAGTAAGATCGCCTAAACAATACTTCAATTTATAGTGTCTATTTTCAGTAGGCCATATCGATATGGTTTGAAAAAAGCTAATGAGTCCCAGCACTATTATAAACCGTGATGATGCATCGGGATACCTATTTGGCTTGTTCTGGTGGCTTACCCGAACTTTTGCCTGGACCTCTGGATATTTGACCATGAAGTACAGAGCCCATTTTATCGTTGTGGCTGTGGTTTCTTCACCAGCTGCATATAACTCTTTAACCATGATCTTGATTCTGCAAATAGTTATTATTTTATTGATTTTTAGAGTATCATTACACAGAATTTGTATCAATTGTGTACATAAGGGAAAAAGGAAGCCCCCATGAGGGGCCGTGTTAAACTTTTGATACAAATCATAGACAGATCCATATGTGATGATCATGATAAATCGATTCTATTGAGCAATGTGCATCTAGCATACCTCGGACGGAGCATGTTTGTCGAGCTAAAGCCACGTGAAAAATTCAAACTCCCTGATGTGATTGAATCCAATCCCCTGCCCAACTTGCTGATGAGTGCCGCTGCTCACCCCAAAGAACTATTGGAAGATACAGTGGAGCCCACCGAACCGCAGTATGTACCCGAACAAGACTTAGAAATACCGGATCAGAGTCCAGACTGTCCAGGTTATGAAGACCCAATTGACCCAACAAAAAGCTCATTTAAGCCCCATCATAAGCCAGCAGCCCTACAACACCCGCAGTAAAGGTACACCCAATGTGGCAGCAGCGACTGGAAACCCAAATGTACCTGCCTATATGGGTCCAACAAGAAACAAAAACAACGAGTCTAACTAGAAATTAAAACACCAAAGGAGATAGGGAAAGTGATAAATTAAAAAAATTGGAAAAACCTAAGAAAAATAAAAAACCGGACTCAGTCCCATTGGATCCAGAAAAATTAGACAGTACCAATTATCCAAAGGATGACTCCCATGATAAGCGGCGACTTGATAGAACAATGTCCTCCATACAACAAACGTTCTCACCAATGCCAACAGCCATCAAGCACACCCAATGCTCAGGCATGGAAAAATAATGAGAATGCAAAGCGAGGTACTGCCATCTTCAAAGTAAAATCAGTTGGTATTAAGCGACGACTAAGAAGGCACTTCCTTAAGTGTGAGTTATGTGATAGGAAATGTAACAACTGCAAGGTGTTGAATGCCCATTATATTCAGTATCATCGAATTAAGAATGTGTGCGATTCTTGTGGCAAGAAGTATAACACACCCAGTAGCCTACGGTCATACCAGTATGAACATAAGGATCCGAAATACAAGTGCGATAAGTGTGGAAAGCACTACTTTTTCCAAAGTATGCTAAAAAAACCCCACCGCATTAAACATCAGACTCAAGGACTTTTCATGTGTCATGCACCTCATTGTAGGAAATTTTATCGGTGTGCAGGATGTCTAAATAGACACTTAAGCAGTCATAACACAACGGACCTATACTACGATAAGTGCACATACACCACAAAAAATCCTAGGTTAATGAAGATTCATCATTGAGTTCATCAAAAGCCCAAGTATGCATGCCGCAAATGCGGCAAACTTGTTTGTTCACATAGAACAGCATTACACAAAGTGTCAAGGTTAAAAAAACTGACATTTCATGCCATAACGAAGACCATATCTATCAAGAAATGTGACTCGAAGACATCTTTAAGGGTACTAGTATTCATTGCCATGTTTGTCATGTTTGTATGTTTCATGCCATAACACTTTCTTTTGAGATTTTACTTGTATATGATATATTTAATGCCATAACACAGAACGTTAATAGATATGGATACGGAATGCATGCAGGACTGTTTATTACTATTTGCAAGTTCATGTATTCTTTAAGCGTACATCAAGAACTCACAACAGTGACATCAACGTGCACTATAATTTTTTTATACACAATGTTTATGCAGTTTTTCCTTTTATATTATGTAGCTTAACCAGAAGATTTTCTTCTCAAACTCTGTATATTTTTAACCGATGCCTGGGTAAAATTAGTGAATTTCTTGCCATAACATAGTATATATAATGTTTGCACACTATCGATATCGATGTTGGCTGTTAAAAATAACTCGAATTTCTCTCTGTAGCGGATTGTACTATGTCTATATTTATATTTGATTTGCCCATTCTTAAGTAACAGATAACCGATATTTTCTTGTTTGCTTGTTTGTATGTTAATTTAGATATAAAAAGCAAAGACGGTTTTAATGTTTAAACACTTGGTATCAGTACCAACCAGTCAGCACCGTCAACCATTTGACTCTACTGATATCCGTCACCTATTGATTAATCTATTATTAAAGGTATCGCAATCGCCGTGCATGATGTAAAGTTCTTACGCAAATAGGTACGAATGATAAATATTAATAATAATGCAGAAAAGAAAATTTGATTGATTTTTTCTTTATTTTAATTGCGGAACCAATTATGGTCCCATTTGAGAAATCTGGGGGTTCCAGAACACAAAATCGTGTCAGAACATTAACACGGTACCTAATGGCAGTTCCCTTATGTACCCATATGCACATAATTGGTTCGATTTTGTGAAATCCCAGCAGTAGCGGATCCAAGGGGACAGGGGACCATCCCCACCCTTGTTAAAACAAGCTATAGTAGCCAATCATGATGCTCCTAGATAGTGCAGACACCTTTTACTTCCGTTAACGTTAGTTTATTTATGTTTGGCCCGCCGCTCAGTGGGCGTACAATCCTTCACTAAGAATGTATTTATATTTGAATAGATTCTTTTTTTTGAGAACATAATTGAGCAGCTTTTGTTCTAGTTTCCCTTCAAATGAATGATCAACAGGTTTTGTCCTGAAAAGTTTACAAACTTGGCTTGACTTCATGATTCTGTCTTACAGTCAGATCTGACACATTGTATAAGGCAGTATTTGTTATAATCAGTTATTGTGGGGATATATCAGGCCGAAAGAAAATGTAAACAAATAACATTTGGTTCAAAAGCACTGGTACCGAATTGGAAAATTTATGCATGTAATGAGCACACCCTGGCCTTCCATGTAGTAGACCATCAGTGGACAGTCTAGTGGACTACACATATGATCAAATAAAAGCATGGTGATCTGTCCCATAGCCTGAGATCGGTTCGCAAATTCACTTGTCTGCCAAGCGATGTTCAGAAATATAATTTGTTCTGAAATGTCGTTTCATTACATACCCTGCCAACAGATGAAATATACACCACAAAAACAGACACCATTGATGACCTGATAGAATTCCCAAATCAAAAATTTCCCTAAATTCCTTCGAAACAGACCAGTTGGGATACCTTTAGAACCAACTGCACAACTAAATGATCCCAGAACATCACCAGAATTAAAATCAAGAGAATACCAAACATAAAATGCAAGCGAAGAGGCCAACAAATACCTCGATAAGCCATCACCTCCTTGATGATTTAATGAACAATAACTTAATTTAAAAATACCAGAACAACTTTTATTTCAGCCAAATATATTAATTTATCATTTGGTATCAGGGGCGGATCCAGGATTCTCCGTTGGGGGGGCACCCGGCCCGTTGGGGGGGGGGGGGCGCCACCCCTATTTCCACCCAAAATTTAGCGGAAAGTGCATGAAAACGAAGAAAATTTGGGGCTGTTGGGGGTGCGGGCCGGTGGCGGCCCCCCTAGATCCGACAATGGGTATTATTTTCCTATTATTTTACCCACAAAACCATTACATATAACTGCCCTATCCCCCAAAACAAATATGATACATAACTAAATTTTGGATCTCCAAGCTAAATTTAAATATCCCCACTGGAAATCGTTATGTAAATATTTCTTTAAATAAATTCAAATAAATCTCCCCGAAAATGCCTGCACCATCTTCAGTTCTTCACTTACTCTGATGAAGAACAGAACAATAAACTCGAAACAGTCACAGAAAGTGTAAATATAACACAAAGTGTCCTTTTGTGTATTTGAGTTCTCATGTAACAGCATAAAATTGGAATATTTCTGGTGAATCATTAATTTGATCTACACACCCTACACTTATATAAAGAAAGAATTCAAACTTTAAAGGGAAAGTACCTCGTATATAATCACCGTAACATAAAGATATGCACTTTAAATTACCTGTTATCCATTTTTCCACCATTTGCATTGTTTTTCATTACTTCATTTACATAAAGTGATACAAAATTGGATCCTGTTGGATCCTCAGACAATTCCATACACTTCCGATCAACGAAATCAATCCAATACGAACACGATTCTTGATACCTTTTCATCCATTTCTTGAACATAGGAAGATATTTGGTAAACCAGAGGCTATCAACCTACATTTGGAAAAATATAAAGTAAGTATAAAAACCGTAAGTGCATTTGATCAATAGCAGCTGCTGAAATTCCTATCAATTTCGACAATAGAAATTCAAAAGCACAGCATGAAATTCTTTTGTTTTTCCTTTTGTTCAGTACGTTTTCAAATTGATAGGAATTTCCGGAGCTGGTGGTGAGTAAGATGTTATCACATATATCAAGGTTCTATGTTCTCCCTTTTATGAACTTCGATATTGATTAAGTTTATAAACACCGCTGGTTAGAAGTTCAGTATCTGTACAAATATAGAAGTGTATAATAAATCAGGAAAGAATCCAATGGAGTCTTTTATTACTCATTAACAATAAAGTTTAAACGGTCCCAATACTTTGTACAGGACACGTTGATTTTGTCAAATTTCTAAAAGCTATTATCTCGCAGAGGTGTTAATTTATTTTAGCGAAATTGAATTTCTGGATGAAGGGTTTTAACTTATTTTAGCTGAGTATTGTTGTGTTTTTATTATCAAATTGTGGTAAATAAACAATGCTTGTATTTTATTTTAGGGAACCATGTAAATGCAGGATCATAAATTAAAAATCTGGAAATATTTAATAATTTTCATTGTGGATAAAGTAAATATTATGAACACATGATATACAAATTGTTGGTAGTCAAACAATAAGAGTAAAAAATATGTTCCAATGGTTTAAATAGAAATCACATGATGTCAACAATACCATTTTTTGGTGTTTATTATGATTATTACTTGTGTGAGTTGTGTGATAATGTCACACATTTGAACCTGTCATCCCTAAATAATTTACTTTTAACATTTACTTGTCTCAAATATCATAACATGTGATATTAGCAGACAACACTAAATTTTTTGACACTTTTTATTACTGTGACCTTGAACTTGATCCAATGACCTTGATACTCTAACTTGACCTAGATAATATGGAGATGTACCACCATGCCAAAAATGAAGTTTCTCGGTCAAGCGGTTCAAAAGTTATAGCCCAGACAGACAGACAGACAGACACAAACACACACACACAGACACACATACAGACACGACTGAAAACATAACCTTCCCACATACGCGGGCGGTAATAAACAAATCGGCAAGATTTATCCTTCCGAAACGTGACAAAGCAGTTGTGTTCATCTGACGCCAAATCTCACTCACCGCATATCGGTTTTACTTACAATTGATAGTTTTACAAAGCTTTCAGCCAGATTATGCATGTGGTGTTGTAAAATCTTGAATTCCTCATCATCATAGTCAAATCTCTCCCCAAAAAGGAAAGTACAGATCATGTTGGCCACGGCACAGTCAATGAGGTGCTCGGCAGAAAAAGGTTTCCCATTTTTCCCCTGTAAAATATTTAATTTCATGAATTTATTCCTTTACTCCCTACAGGTGGGAAATAATTCATGCTTATAAGCCCAAGGACTTTTCACAAAATTCCCAAAATCACTGCCTAAAATTTACAAACATCGGCTAAATAAGTAAACCATGGCCTTTAACGAAATACACAAAACATCATTATCGGTTTAAATTAATGTTTCGAAACTTTAGATGGAAAAAATACAATTTGTACCATGTAGTTTGTTAAGTTTTTTTAGTAATGCACTGTGTCCAGTAGAATATCTCCAATTCGTTAGACCGGAGATTAGCTAGAGCTGACAACTGCAGCAATTCTATGGGATGTAAACAAACACAAACATGTGTTGAACTCAAGTGTGAAGGTCAGTTGACACGAGCATGGGAGTGTCAGTGCCCAGTGCAATCACAGCATGTTGTCAGTGACCATGGCCAAATCATATCATCATTGACTGTTTTCTAATTTTGAGTGCTTGCCATGCCACACTCTTAGTAAAAGGGGTTTCATATTTTGTAAAGGTGATGTTACAGACTTATTCTATTATTCTATTTCTTCTTTACTCTCAAATATAGTGTGGATCACACTGTCATATTCCATTTTCATCATGGCATTTTAAATCAATGATCTTATCAAATTTCCCTTGCTGATTTATTTTGTTTCAGGATCATCTCTCATTATTATGTAATGATTGGATAAATCATTTACAATAATTAGCAATGTCATTGTTTCAATATAATCTCACACCATGGCGCCAACTAGTGGCCAGCGGAAATGATGTCATCATGTATGGTGACATTGTACACAACCTCCAAACTGCATAAAAGTAAGCGCACATGTGCTGCATCTCAGAAGGAATTCAGGCATTGAAGGGTAAACATCTCATGTAACTTGCATTCTAGTTGCCTCAGGTAA
>JBCAUI010003317.1:0-10324 GCA_038406195.1 Haplosyllis anthogorgicola
GCCCAGTTTTGACTCCATAGCGAAACCACCTTGCTGTTCACAGAAGTCTATCAACGCAAAGCGTGATAGACTAATAAATACTGATTATTTACCTGCAGTTGAAGGTGGTGTATAGCGTGTTCCTGCTGGTACTTCTTGCGTTGCTGTTGGTATTCCTTCTGCACTAGGGTCTGCAGGTGTTGTGGGTGGTGCGTGCGCCCCTGATGCTGGGCTCGGTTGTAAGTGGTTCTGGTCTGGCGGATTTGGGTACGGGTTTGGATTTACGTGTGATGGACCCGGCTGTGGCTGATGGGATTCGAATCCAATTGAACTCCCACCTCCCGTTGCACCTAAAAATATTGAAGACCACCATTTGAATGGAGACACGACAGTCGACAGTGAAATTTGTCCTGGATGGATTACTTTGTGTATGATGGTACTCTCCTTTCAAAACTCTATGTCTGTGTTTCCATTTTGGGTCTTTATGAACTTGCCAAATGTTTTTGTAATACTTTCATCCATTATTATTATTATTATTATTTATATATGTGATGTGCTGGGGTCCCCACCTCATTTTTCTGGCTCATTTTTGGTCATTCCGTGGCGCTTGGCTGCCACCGTTCAGCAAGCAGCCACTTTGGGGCGGCAACGCTCTCTGAGTGTCACTACCCTGGCAGCGCTTGGCCATAATAATCTATTTAAGCATTCCCACCCGGTTACCACTACCATGCATGCGCAGTGGATGTGTTTGACATGGCATCATTTGAAAGCCACTACGTCACTGTCATGATGTCACTGCAGGATGACATCATCCTGTTGCCCCTTTAAAACAGCATGGCACATGCCACCTTCACCTTTGCCTGGTTGTAGATACTAGGAGAAGGACTACCAGCACATCCCTGATTCCCTGAGCAACCACTCCCTTGGCAGTGTTCAATCGTTTCCCTTTGTCATAGTTCTTTATTTAGTGGTGCAGCTGCCATAGTGGCCACCTCTCTTGTGTTATTAGTCTCATCGTTTGCGAGCAGTGACCATGCTGATGGCAGCACTAAACCCCAAAGTAGGACACTAGAGCGGGATCGCCCCTTTCGCCGTAGCCAGTATGTGGCTGGATAGAGTAGTCAGACCCAGCACTCACATTATTAGTGGTAGGCGACGAGCATACATTACATTTCTGGTTTCCCTGGGTCGGTGCCCAGAGGTCGACGATCTACGTTCATGGAAGATGATCTGGTTAGCGGCCTGACAGAGGGCTGCCATAGTCATGACATGCCTTAAAGTGCCAGTGTTCAAATGGGGTGCCAGCCAGCCGGTGGTGCCTATTGAGTGTTCTGCATGGTGGTCGACTGGAGCCTTCTAGGTGGCTAGTGAAGAGCTCCAATTAGGGACTGATACCATGCCAGGGCAGGTCTATCACTCATTAATTTGTCTATAATTTCCATTTGAGGCCTTAGCGCCAATCTATACCCAACGTTAACCAGTAGCAGTGTCAAACTTGTATGTCATGGATGGGACCCCTGTGGATGTGCCTACTGTGGCCCGTCTGGCTGGCAACACCGAGGACGCCACCAGCCAACCTGCCACTGACAACCTGGAGGAACTGGTTGTCGAGCCGGTAATAGAAGGTGGGGTAGCTGAGGGAGTGTTGGCCGCTCGCCCAGCACCCAAGGTCGAGGCCAGGAGAGCACTGTTGCCTCAGCTTCCACAACCCCGCCAGGATGCTAGACAATAGCAATACATGTGATGGTGCAGGAGCGGGACAGGGACAGAAACCTAGTCGACCCCACCCCGCACTACTTTAATGATCGGGTGGTGCTGGACCTACTACGCAGAGATGCCATAGGACTGACCAAAGACATCACCCTGGAAACCACCCCTGCCCAATGCATAATGTTCATCGGGCGGAGGGTATGTAATGAAGGCCTCCTCCACAAGGACGCCATGCTGTTGGCCACTCTCCTATCCCTTGGGCCAAAGGACTAGATAGGCCACGTCATGGAGCTGATAGCTGAACCCATCCTGGTGAGCCGAGTGAGAAGGTTGGTTGCTGATGCAACTGCTAGAGCCAATGGCTGTGGCCTTGCAGCCCCCAGGGGGCCAAGGGGCCTTGTGCAACTACCCGAGGGGGTGCCGAGGTGACCCCATGCTCCTCCATTACCTGCCACTGAGGATGATGTGGCAGATGTGCTAGTAGTTGCTGGACCCCCCGCTTTGGCGGCAGGGTGGCCGAGGTTGACCACCTGGAGTGCCCGGTCTTGGCTGTGAGCCGAGCCGCTTCCTCCCCAGACTCTGGAAGGGGAGGCAGGGCCGTTGGGAGGAGGAAAGGCCGACCATGCCACCAGGCCTCACCAGTGATACCTAGACCATGCCAAGGCCAAATGTCACCCAATGCCCTGGACATGGAGGATGGCTACGACTCGGATGCCTCTCATTCCTCCTGCTCCTCACTTGATAGCCACGGGGGAGAAACATCGTACAGAGCAACAACAGGGCAGTTGACCCTGATGTGCTGAGGACCAGCATCAAGTCTGCCATCATGAACTTGCCGGGCTCTGCCTCCGTCACTTCCGAGCCTACGGTGGAGAGGATGATAAGGTGGCTAGGCTTCTACGGAGTGTCACGTAATTATGACCAGACACTCCAGAACCTTACGCAATGTGCCAGTACTCTGGCAACAGCGTCAGTGACTTTGCGGGCTGCATCCTGGACCATGTGGAGCTGGTGCACAGCTGTTTCCCCGAGAACCTGCCCAGGAGGGAGGTAAATCACATCTCCAAGGAGCACCTCCATGGCGGCCTCAAAGGAGACCTGCGGCAGGCTGTGTCCTACTTACAGGGCAGACTGGATGAACTCACCTTTGATGAATTGCTCGTCAAGATCAAGTCCAACGTGGGGGTTAACGGCTGCCGGGATGACCATATAATGAGCAGAAGGCCTGGCCTTGTCCCACTGGTAAGGTGCACATGGCTGTCCTGGCACTGGCATTGCCTACCTCATCCAATCTGGAAGGAGCCTCTGGAGCCTCAGATGAGGAGGATGAGAGCCTTGTTCCTTTTGATGTGCACTTGATGCGCGCTGTTAAGGACTTTGAGGATAAGAAGCGCTGCTGCTTCGGTTGCAGGTCAGACAAACATCTGATCCACGAGTGCCCAGACAAGGAAGCTTACCAGTGGCATTTAAATGGTGAAGGGGGCCCAAAGAGAGGTGGTCTGATTCCCCTGAAGGAGAGCGCTAGGTGCTCCCAGACAAAAGCCTCCGACTAAGGTTGTGTCATGGGTGCACCCCCTTCATCAACCAAGATGCTGTTGGTAGATGGGTGGGAAGGGATATGGCGGGCTGCGTCCAGGTGGATGGTGAACCCTGTCTTGTGTTAATCGACACGAGATCCACCGTCAACCTGGTGATGCCAGATTATGTCACCAGCAGAGGCCTACATGTCTATCCCCTCTCCAACCTCCACGCCAAGTGCAGGGTGGTCATCGACAGGATCAGGGGCAGCACTCAGAGGTCATGGGCTTTGTTGTGCTTCGAATCCAGGTAGACAGTGTCACTGGTTTCAATGAGGACCACATGGCCCTTGTACTGTCTCACCAGTCAAGAGTTTGCTGAGAGGGTCCCTGTGCTGTTGAGGAAGCCAACGATTGACAAGGTGGTGCAAGTTATTAAGGAGAGCGAGCTCAGCAAATTGGCTGTTCCCTGGGCCAACGCTCAGGTTAGCATGCTCCTGAGGGCACAGGTGGCACAGGTCCCCGCCATGGAGGGGACCACCAGTGGCACTGCTGAGGAACTGACCGCCGGGGAGGAAAACCCGATAAACTATGAAGAGGTGGCGATTCTCCTCAAGGAAGCCGTGTTGTATCCCTTTTCCCACACCATTGTAGGGTACCCACTATGTTCCAAGAGGGGTGCCTGTGGATGATGACCACAGAATTACAGGATGGTGATGGCCACCTCCCCATGGGCATCTGCCTCCAGTCATCCATCACGGAGTTAAGGGTGGGCTCCCAAAAGATATCCATGGTGTTGGAAAATACCACAGCTGTTAAGCAAGTGCTGAAAGTAGGAGCCCCCATCACTCACGTGGCAGTTGCCAATGTGGTCCCTGATAAGTACATCCTACCTGGACTGGTGGAATAACTCGACCGGGAGCTGGGTATCGATAGCCGGCGCCCTACACACCTCATGGTTGGAGAGTGTCAGAAAAGGCTGATGGAGAAGCTAGACCTTAGTGGCCTCGCTGCTTGGCCCAAGGCCGAGGCACAGAAGGCACAGGCACTCTTAAGGGAATACCACGATGTCTTCTCGCTTGAGCCCTGTGAGCTGGGATGCACCAGCACTGTGGAACATGAGATAGTGGTGGGTGATGAGACCCTGATTAAGGAAAGGTTCCATCGTATCCCGCCACACATGGTGGAGGTGGTGCGGGAACACCTGTGGAGCATGCAAGAGGCTGGCACCATCACACCCAGCAAGTGCCCATGGAGCAATGCTGTTGTCCTGGTCAAGAAGGATTTGGGCCTTTGATTTTGTATTGATTTCCGGTGCCTTAAGGAGCACCCTCGGAAAGAATCCTACCCTTTGCCCTGCATCCAGGAGACGCTCGACTACTTGCGCTGTGCTTGCAATTTTTCCAGTATGGATTTTCTGTTCTGGCAGGTGCCAATGAGCCCAGGGTCCAAAAAGTACACTGCTTTCATGGTGGGCAACCTCAGATTCTTCGAGTGTGAGCACATGCCCTTCAGGCTGTGCAACACTCATGCCACCTTCCAGAGGTTAATGTAGAATTGCCTGGGGGAGCTCAACCTCACCTACTGTCTGATTTACTTGGATGATGTAACTGTCTACTCAGACACCGAAGCAGAGCATGTGGAGTGCCTCTGGGCTGTCTTCAACTGCTTCCATGAGCACAACCTGACGCTCAAGCCATCCAAGTGTCGCTTCTTCCTGGAGATCATCTACTTAGCGCATCATGTCTCTAAGGCAGCAATTAGGCCCAGCAAGGGCAACCTGCAGGCCATCGCCGAGTGTCCTCTACCCACCACCTACACTGACATATGATCCTTTGCCAACCTGGTGGGGCACTACAGGTGATTCATCAAATGATTTTCCAAGAAAGCAAAGCCGCTCACCGACTACCTGAAAGGTGATAGTGCCACCAAAAAGGAAAGGGTGGAACTATCCAATAAGGCCTGGGAGGTACAACTTCTCATTGGAGTATGTGAAGGGCACGGAGAACCAGGTGGCAGATGCCCTGAGCCGCCAGACTGCTCGTCTGGGGACTGAGGTGAAGGCCATCCTTGATGGCGTCCAGCTAGGCAGCGCCAACAGGGTGGAGATGTTTGCCCCAAAAGTGAGCAGAGAAGCAGCCTGTCAAGTGGCCACCATGCAATCGGCTGCCATGCAAGCCCAATTCAGGCCTATCCCCAGCATAGACTGGGTGGAGGCCCAACAGGAGGATATTATCCGCATCTGTATGGCATGGGTATGAGCTATGAGGAGAGGCACTCTGGCCAAAGTGCTGGGGGACCTAACCCAGATGGAAGAAGGTGCTGCTTTTGTGCACCTCCAGAGTGATCTGGTGGTGCACAATGACTTGCTGTATGTTAAGCGGACCCCTAGGGGTGAGTCCCAGGCTGTCCTGCTCTTTGTGGTCCCATTGGTGCACCGTCAGTGGGTGCTAGATGGATGCCACAGAGACGCGACTCACCAGGGGCAGAATTGAACTGTGAGCTTGCTGAAGGAGCACTTCTGGTGACCCCAGATGACAGAGCACGCCAAGGCATTAATACAACGGTGCCACCGGTGCGTCAAGCATGAGGGGGATGGTGGCACGGTGCCTCTGCACCCCATCATGGCAACCTCTCCACTTGATCTCTTGCATATCGATTACACAACTATGGAGTGAGCAGCTCCGCTAAACAAACAAAAGGTTGTTAACGTTCTGGTCTTGACAGACCATTTCACGCGGTTCGCAGCTGCATATGTCACCAAGGATCAAAAGGCTAAGACAGTGGCCAAGGTCCTTTATGAGAACTTCATGTCAGTCTTTGGGCCCCCTCGCACTTACTTAGCAACAGGGGAGCCAACTTCCTTAGCAATGTTGTCAGGGAACTATGCAAGCTGCTGGGAGTCCAGCACTGCCATATGACACCCTATCATTCTCAGACCAATGGCCAGGTCGAGCACCTCCATCAGACTCTGATGAGGATGCTGGGCAAATTAGACGAAGAAAAGAAGGTGGATTGGGCTGATCACCTTGCTGAGATAGTGCAGGCATACAACTGTACTTGGTCAGTGGTCACCAGATACAGTCCCTTCTATTTAATGTTCTGCAAATGGCCCTGACTCCCTCTCGACTTTTACTTCCCCATGATTCAGGAAGACAAGCAGTCGAGATGCATACCAGAATACGTCTCCTCTGTCCAGGAGCACTTACAGCTGGCCTTCAATATGGACGAAGAGGCAAGGTGTCAGAAGTGATTATATGATCACAGAACTGGCGCTGCTACTCTACAGCCCAGGGATGTCATCCTCGTAAGGAGCGATGCCTACGTAGGAAAATGGAAACTGAAGGATTGGTGGAGCGATACTTTATGAGGTCATAGATCATATCGTGGATGACGCACCTGTATATTGCATCAGAGATGCTGATGGGAAAGAGAAAACCATCCACCATAATGGGACTTCTATTCCTATCGGCTGCAAAATGGGGGGAGCAGAAGACGAGCATGCTGTCCCCCTACGTGCAGGCTCCTGCTCACTTAGCATCGCCCTGGGAGAAGTCAACAAGCCAAGCGCCCTAGTGGGGGTGGAGATGGAGAAGCCACAAAGAGTAATCAGCTGTGCCCTGGCACTTGGAGCTGGAATGACGGCTAGTGGATGGGTACTTGATGAATACCGCACATGCCCTTGGATGGATGTTGGGCCATCTGATGAAGGAAACCATAATGGCACCTCAGATTCCCCTGCCTGCTGTAGCAAGGCTGAGGAAGCTGTCAACTGAATGCACTCCCATTTGCCAGGGTAACCAACTAGGCTCAACTGGGGGAGGGGCCACCACAGCCCGCAGCTGCATATGCCCCCTTCCATACAATTGAACAATGTTTGGGTTATGGGTACTGTACTGCATTCCCTCTGTCAAGGCCATGATGGCATGGATGCGAGGGCACCCCTAATTTACCGGGGCAGGGGAAGTGGATGTGTGAACATGCAAGCCACCCACATCTCTTACTACCTTCAAAAATTCCTGAAACATGCCACCCTGGTGGTGCCCACGGAGCATGTTTCCTGTGGCCCTACCATCATTATTTACATTAAAGTTACTGTACACGTTATTCTACTGCATATTTATCCGGCGCCGCTGCCTTGACAGCGCTATCTTACTCTACACTGCTATGCAGGCAGCGCTAATGTGGCAGATGCTATGGAAACATGAGATGTCATTACACTAGGTTCATGATACTTACCTGGCACCGCTACATTGGCGGGCACTAAGTTTGCGGATGCTGCAAAAAAACCCACTATAACACAAATTATTAACTTTAATGTATTTATTTCTAAAAACAATCTTGGTTACAAAGGTAAACGCTGAGTATAAAATCGAAAAATGGAATGCTGAAACATGGCAAGGTGTAATACTAACGGGTGGAGATGGAGCACCCGGATGGCTGTGCTGCCTCGGGTAGCACCCTAGTTGGTGGCGCTTCTGTCTTTGGTCCCTGTCTTTGGCTCAGATAAATGAGTACCGCTGGAAGTTGATAAAAGTTGAGTTGATAAGAAAGGCGCATGCTGCGGCTGCTGTTTGGAGGTAGATTACAGCCTGTGGCTGGAGTGGCCAGACTTGGAATGTAAGGGTTTCTCATGCCTACTCCTGTCGCAGTACCTGTTCTGGCTGCCACTGCAACGCCTGTCGGAATGATCTTCTTCCTCGCGCTTCTTCTTTTTGGGAGGGCTGTCCTTCTTGTCCTGATCCTGATGGCGGGGTGAATGACTGCACCCACAGCCTCACTCCTGGCTTTGCTCATGGCTGCTGTCCCAGGTCTTGGTCATCTTCTTTTTCTTTTCCCGTGATGGGGAGTCCTCGTCATCCGGGGCATCGGGCTGCTCTGCCACCTTCTTTGGCATTGCCACCACAGTGGACTTCTTGTCCACCAGCTTCTTGGCCAGTGCTTTCGGGGTGCTAACCCCTGTGGCACCACCACTTGTAGAAGATTGGGAGCCACCCGCCATGGCTGATGTGTGCAATATGTGCTGCTGCCGGTTCATCCATGGGGTGCGAAGGCAAAGGGAGCATCGGCCTCATTGAGCTTGCAAGTTTCACCCCGTTAGTAAGTGGAGAAGTGAGTGCTCATGGACTTGGGATCCAAGCAGGTGGGGAAGAATTTGACTGAGGAGCCACTGGAGACATTCCACTGGGGTGCTGTCACAGATGGCGCACCTGAAGATGAAGTCATAATGCCTTCGGCAAACATGGCCGATCCAGCTGTATAGCAGTACTGTCATGGGGTGGGACGAGGATGTGGCCCTTCAGAAGGTGCTCAGCGTGAGCAACCAGGAAGATATAGTTACTACTGAACTGCTTCTTGATCCGCTGTCTTGTGTCCCTTCCCGGCAGGCCCATCCAGGAAGGGCAGGGCCACGTGTCTTGGGAATGGGGGCGATATCTGACACAGGTGAATCTCTGTAACCACCGGCACATGGGTATGGTAGAATGCTGTGAGAGTCGTTTCCACCAGCCCCTTCTCCTTGCACTTCTGGGTCAGCTTCCCAGTACCAATCAGCCAAGCACGCTCAGCAACCAAGGCGTTGCTCTCCTTGGCCCACAGCTTGGGTTGTGCCACATCTATCTCCTCCTGGACACTAGGGGTCTGGTGGTGGCCTTGGGAGTCTTCACCTTCTGACTCCTTGGCACCATCATAGTCTTCGTCATCATCTTCATTGTCATCCTGCTTCTTGGGGGATTCTTTGTCATCTATGTCTGCCTGGACATCCATGGCACTGGTATCATCACTAGCTATGCTACCAGCACCCCCGCCTTCTCCGGCATCATCATTGCTTTCGGAGCTGCCACTCTCACCATGACGGGCAGAGGAGACCCCTTCGGATTCACTTTCACTGGAACTGCACTCTTCATCATCTCAGCTGTGGGCAACCTTGTCCTCCACTATGACCCACACTTCCATATCCAGAGAGGCCGGGCTTCCAGCACAGCGCTTCTGCTGGGGTGACCCGCCCTGGTCGGCAACCTTGTTTTGGGGGTTGCTTGCCAGGACTGGATGGGTGGCCCCGGGGTGATCCTTTGAGCTTCTTGGTGGAAGAGATGGGCAATGTGGATCTGTCCCTCTGGGGATGGGGCTTTGTTGGCGACACCATCCTCTTCTCATCGTGGCGTGACCTCTTCTCTTCGTGGCAGGACCTGGATTGAATGGGGGTGGCAGCCACACATCGAGCATGTCTCCATGTGTAGTGGACCCCTGGTCGCTGGTCTTGATGGGTCCACCCTCTGAGCTTCCTCTGGGCCCCCAGTTGGAGAACGTGTGGAGTCGAGCCACTGGCATACCTCCGCTGTCGGATGTACGTGGCGGCAGGACCTCCAGGATGTTCACCGACTCAGCAGTGCTAGTATTGCCTCTGTCATCCTGGTCACCTCTCCCAGATCCATCGCCTCTGCCACCTGTGTCATTGGCAGCATTGCAATGGCTGGAGGTGACTGGCACCACGCTGCTGGTGCCCAGCTAGTGCCCAGCTGACTGTGGATTGTCAGCGCGGGCCCTGCTGGCACAGCGACCTATGTGGCAGGCGGCCATGCGATGAGCCCTTCTGTGAAGAGTTTCTTCATGTCATAGGATGGCACCGGAAAGGGGTCCAGGGTCGGAAGCAGTAATGGCTTGAATTCAATCCCCAGGGCCTTGAATACAGAGGACATGTGCTCCAGACTGTTGAAGCCCTTGGTGAGCCCCAGCTGCCGGGTGGTGCTGCCATACACATGGGCATAATTAACTTCAAGGTTCTTCACCATCTCAAGGTGCTTCTCAAGCACTGCTTTTATGTCCTTGTACTGGTCCACTGCCATCTCCATGTGCCCAGCATGGAGAGCATCGCGAATCTGGAGAGCCATGTCGGAGCCCCCCGAAACAACGGCCTGGTGGACCTGAAGCCAAGTCTTTTGGAGAGACTGGCCCATGCACAGCACAAGCTGATTGCCGGCCTCCCTGAGCAGTGGGTCTGGGGTGGTGCTTGTCATCAGTATAGCTGCCTGTGGTACCACCTCAGGGTTCCCACTTTTCTGCACTCACAAAATTCCAGGATATTTCCAGGATTTTTCCAGGATTTTATACAAAATTCC
>JBCAUI010003328.1:0-10323 GCA_038406195.1 Haplosyllis anthogorgicola
CTCACACCTCACACCTGATTGATTGTAACAGTGACCAGGTCATGCAATCATTTCCAGCACTGTGTTTATATTTTTGCCAGTGCACTGAGTGGATTAATCACTAACAGCAGGAGTCAGTATCTCCTAAGGAGGTATTCATAAATAGAAGGCAGTATCAATATGTTATGTCTGGATCAGCATTAGGAGTTGTTATCTTTCCACCATTTGTTGAGTGGTTGTTGAATTATTATGACCTCCAAGGAACATTTATGATTCTTGGGGGTGTTGCCCTGAACATTGTTGTCATTGGAACTCTTATTCCGCCACTGTTGTCTTCTGAATCTGAACATTTACTGCACCAGGAACAATGAAGAATAACCAAGGAAACAAGTAATGATGCCAATTATAAAACATCTGGCATTTGGGAATATTTAAGACATTATCTGTTTTTTACATTCATTGCAACAGATTTATTTAAGAATTGGAAGTACACTGCTTTTGTTATTGCATCTTGTGTTATAGATCCTGTGACTACCCATACATTTTACACCTATGTTCCTGATTATGTCATCAATCTGGGATATTCCAATGAAATGTCTAGACTGCCAATAACAATATCAGGAGTTACAAATAGATTGGGGAGATGTACCATGGGTGTTAACAATGAATCTGGAAAAGTCATAACTGTATTATATTCTGTGAGTGCAATTATGGTTGGTGTTCCTCTACTTTTATTTGCAGTACGTCTACTGGGAGAACAATATTGGATTCTATGTGTGAATGCAGCAGTATATGGTTTTGGAAAGGGGATATTTTGGAGTCTGAAAGGTCCTGTATTGGCTGAGGTTATGTCAGGAAAAGATGTTGATAGAGCTTTAGGAACAGAACAGTTCTTTAAAGGTCTCTTTTTCTTAGCATGTCCATTACAAGGGAAACTCTATGACGTCACAGGAGAATACACGTGGACGTTTGTTACTTCAGGATCCATGGCAACAATAGGAGGAATCATGTTGTGGATAATGCGCATGTCAGCTGATGTGCTAAGTAGTGTATGAATCTACGGTTGTAATATCTAGATTTCTTGAGTTTTCTCCAATTTCTGGTATTTAGTTAAAATTTAATTAAATAAAAAAAATATTTTCAATTGTAACACCTCATTAGCTAAGAAATAGTTACTGCACGTCTGTTATTGTACACTAAACTGCTTGTAATTTGAATGACATCAGTTTAAGTTCTTCATTGTCTACATCAAGGATATTGGTGTCAGAGGCACAATTTGAATTTTTGCCGGTGGTGGCATCACAACACATAATATGTATGTCACATTTAAGTGAAATAAAATGTGTATTTAATCTAAATCTCTATCTCTATTTTTGTACGTATCTAGACTTGAAATTATGCGTAGATACATTCACTAGTGTTAAGGTCTTTCATTCCTGTACACATATTTTTCACTAAAACTTTATCCTGTTGAATAAAACAGGCAAAGTATCATACTACCAATTTGGAACGCATCGTTTAATTGCACCACGTATAAATTTCAGTTGTTCCAGAAATAAAGTTTCGTACGGCAATCGCCAAGTAAAGTGTATCAATTTAGCAACGGTTGGAAACAAAGAAATTCCATGCTGTGCTAATCAAGGTTTTTCATAATTAATCATTTGTATAACTGGATTCGTTAGTCACATTCCATGAATTTACTCATTAAAATTATTTTGAAAGCATTTGGTGTTAATTGGGAAAATTATTTCGTAGAAGGTCTTGGATTGTTGAGCGCTGCCACAGTGCAGGGATAAGGGGTGTGATACGCCAAGTAACACTTCCCATTGCCAATTTTTTAAACTGGCTTAATCGTGGAAATGTGAGCAAAAATAGAAAATTCCATGTGTGCATTCGGATCAAAAGGAGTTAAAGATTGTTGATATGTACATATTTCCATTCAAGAAAGAAACTATTCTTCGGAAAAGAGCAAAAACAATTACACAAATAAACACTGACTACTTCTTGTTAGTATTAACTGGTGTTATTTTCTTTTCTTCTTTTCTGTAAATCCAAACATTGCACATATTGTAATGGTGTGCCTGAAACAATAATACACCTGCTATGCCAATGCCCAACAATCAAAGATTTTTGTAGGAATATTTGTGACTTTCTACGAAATAATATTGCGAAGAATTAACACCAAATGCTTTCCAAATAATTTTTATGAGTTTATGCCATACCTTGGTGATTACATTAGATCACACTTGTAGTAAAATGGGATACATAAATGAGATGTCTGCAGCAAAGTTTAAACGTTGCTGTATGTAAGGAAAATAACCAAATACCGTAGTTTAAAAAACTTTATTGCCAACAAAAATGGAAAACAACAAAAACATCTGGAAAAATGGAGAAAATTACGATAGGATAGCAGGGCATTCCTAAAATGTTATATAAACGTATGAATACCATTGTAACAACGACTAATAGAGTACATGTAAAAAAGACCAATAAAGATTTATTTTGAAAAAGAGACCCATGTATGATCCTAAGCACAACAATAAAGAAGGGTTATTGTAAACCATATAATTGATTTTGAAATCAGAAAATATTTATGAAACATGATTTTACATCTGTTTTTTCTTTCATGAATTTATAGTGTTTATACACTTATTTGGAAAATTTTACTAATTAGTTGGAAAATTTTACTAATTAGTTGGAAAATTTTACTAAGTAGTTCAAGTGATGGGTTAATTTTACATTATTTAAACGATGGTCTTTTCTTCTAAAAGATCTTTAAAGTGTATGGTTCTCCTAATAAATGAGGACAGATTTGAATATTTAAAATTTTTTTGCTGTCCGCATATGCGGGAAGGTAATGTTTTTGGGTCGTGTCTGTCTATCTCTCTTTCTGTGTGGACTACAACTTTAGATTCGTTTGCCTTAGAAACTTAATTTTTGGCATGCTGTTACGCATTTTTAAAATCGAGGTAAAGTTTTAGTACTAAGGGTATCGGGTCAAGTTCAATGTCACAACAAAGAAAGGTGTCTGGCAATATCGTATCAAATTTATGACAAGTAAATCTGGTCAAGGTCAAGGAAAATGTCAATATCTTGTAAAGGCCAGTTTTTAACTTTTGCTGACCTCAATTGTTCTGGTATTTGTATGACTTCACAGGTGAACCAGAGGGACTCTGATGGGGTCAATCACGTGGGGAATCCCCTGGGAACCAAGGGGGCGGATCTAGTTAGTTTGATTTATGCTGGAGACCTCAGCTGCCACCAGTTAGCACACAAACATCCCAGCTGATGACAAGACAGACTGTAGGATGTGAGAGGATACAGCTCATGGTCTTGGCAGATGGATGGACTTGAAGAAGCAGCATTTGGTGATAGAAGCAATTTGGCAGGTGAACCTCTGAGAATCAAATTTATCCAGAATACAGTATGAAAAAACCCAGGCAGACCGTATATTTTTAGTTTTGCATGCAAATCTACACTTTGGATTGCCCGCTGAACTGATTTTGCTAAGCTGCTGAAACTTGCTTCAGAGTAGAATCAGTGCTGCTGTTGCACTTATGTCATTCCGTTGCGTTTCGAGCCTCCTTCACCCCATTTTGCTATTATCCAAGTCAAGATTAAAAAGTGAAATAAAATAGGAACTTTTCAAAACAAAAAAGGATGTAAATTTGACTTACGCACTCTTTATGGGATTTTTAATTGAATTTTTGGACAGTTTTGTTTTTTAATTGTTGTGGACAGTTTTGTTTTTTAATTGTTGTGCTAAGGACCGTACATGGGTCTTTTTTTTCAATAAAACTTATTGGTCTAGTTTTATAATTATTCTGTTTGCCGTGATAATGGTAATCTTACGTTTTTATGTCATGGATATACCACGAAAAAGTGTTGAATATTAGGTGCCTACTTACTACATGCTGTGCAGTCACTCTGAAAAAAGTGTTGCAATATCGGTGAATAATCCACACTTTTCTATTGTGTATTAGAGAAAACGTGTTCAAAATGTTTTGTTAATTGCAATATCTTGGCGATGAGCAGTGTCGGAGCCTTTATTGATTTTCGACACACAGTTGTAGAAGGAGACCCATGGAACACTTCAGAAATTCCACTCTGGACATGTTAGCTTATGAACACTTGAGCTGATGGCAAGATGGACTGTGGGATGGGAGAGGATATAGCTCATCTTCCTGGGAGATGAATCCACTTGCAGAAGCAGGATTTGATGGGCATGTCCGGGGACTAGGCAGATGAACCTCCTAGAACCAAAAGTTATAGTACACAGGATGACAAGACAGGCAGCCGTACACTTTTAATTTTGCATATCATATATTTTGGATTTCCCGCATGGACTGATTTTGCTTAGTTCAACTGCTGAAATTTGCTTTAGGGTAGAATAGAATGAGTACTGCTGTTGCATTGGTCCCATTCCATTGGGTTACAAGCCTCCTTCACCCCATTTTGCTTCCCCGCACCGAAACCTTTATTTCTCGAGAATAGCTTACGGCAAAGACTCAAAGTCACTATCATTGTACGTGGCAAGCCAGAAATCTGCATGTCAGATCATTGTTTTATCTCAGTAAAGATAAACAAAATGTAAAATATTGGAAAAATTACAAGTGGGGGGAACTGGGCAAATAACATTAAGATCTAAAAATAGTGCCCTCTCATAAGTTCTCACATCATGCATGGGTGATTAAATAGCCCCATGCAAATAGTTTTGAGGGAAATCAAGATGTCGGCAGAGGACATTTAACTAGCAGAAGATATCCGCTTGTTTTTTGACTGTTTCATCAAAAGCTTAGCTAAAACTTCACCACAATCAAGAGGTAATTATCAAGGCTATGTTGTGCATTAAGTATTGTTGATATTTTGCCAAAGGAAATTAGTAATTTAATTGAGTTAAATGAGTGACTTTCACATGACTTTGATAAACATGTTCATGATTTAAGGAGCCTTAAGTTTAAATACTTTATTTGTTGAGCATTGGTGTGAGTTTGCATGTCGTGATTTGTCTGTATGTTTGTCTGTTAGATTGAATGCTACTTTTTTTTTACATCATCTGTTCGTTTTATGCATGCTAAAAATTTTATGTTGTAGACCAGTGGCAATTTGCTTTGAAATAGTGCCAAGCCAGATGTTAATCCATGAGGGCAATCAAACATTATTAAAGAAGAGGCGAGCATCCTAAACCTATGGAAATGCTAACTGAGCATTCGGTTCAATAAAACCACCAACGACCACAATATCAAGTTTTGACATTGGGAGAAATACTTTTTGACAAAATACGTCTCAAGACTCTGGTGGGCAACTGTTGAATGTTATTGCGCTCATCTTTTAGAAAATTCAAATCAAATCATAACGTGCCAAAACTGACACATCCGACGTTTATCGACCAGACAGTTGTTGCAAGCACTTTCATTTGTCTGAACTCATTTTATGTAAGTTTCATGAGAAGATATTTCATCACAAGAGACTTCAAAATTGGGAAAGTTGTTTAAAATGAAGGGAGTTAATGTTGACGAGAGTTGGTCAGTTATGTTGTATTCCTTCATTGTCCACTCAGTGTCAGATGGACTGAATTATTCTTTAGGATTAATTGGAACTCAACTCATACAAAGAAGGAAATACAGCAGAGAATTGATGGCCTGGACACCAACTATTCTTATGACTTCATTTAAGTTTTCTGCAGTTCTGGGAAGTACCTTTTACAGATATTACGGATGCAGGGTGCCTGTTATATTAGGTGGAATAATGATCTGCACAGGGTATTTTGTAACATCAATTTCATGCCAGGAAGTCTTTGTAGTCTATGTGTTCATTGGAATCCTATCAGGCATGGGTTTCAGTATCATGTATGTGCCAACATGGATTGCAGCAAATACGTATTACAAAGAAAAGAGACAACTGGCCAATGGACTAGTTATGTCTGGATCAGCATTAGGAGTTGTTCTCTTTCCACCATTTGTTGAGTGGTTGTTGAATTATTATGGCCTCCAAGGAACATTTATGATTCTAGGGGGTGTTGCCTTGAACACTGTTGTCATTGGAGCTCTTACTCCGCCACTGTTGTCTTCTGAGTCTTCTGAGTCTGAACATTTACTGCACCAGGAGGAACGAAGTATAACCAAGGAAAGAAGTGATGACACTAGTTACAAAACATCTGGCATTTGGGAATATTTGAGGCACTATCTGTTTTACACATTCATTGCAGCAGATTTATTTAAGAATTGGAAGTACACTGTTTTTGTCATTGCATCTTGTCTTATAGATCCTGTTACTGGTCATACATTTTACACCTATGTTCCTGATTATGTCATCCATCTGGGATATTCCAATGAAATGTCTTGGCTACCAATAACACTTTCAGGAGTTACCAATACATTGGGAAGATTTACCATGGGTGTTAACAATAAATCTGGAAAAGTCATAACTATATTGTATGCTGTGAGTGCAATTATGGTTGGTGTTCCCCTAGTTTTAATTGCAGTACCTCCATTGAGAGAACAGTATTGGATCCTGTGCGTGACTGCAGCAGTATATGGTTTTGGAAAGGGAATGTTAATGAGTCTGAGAGGTCCTGTCTTAGCTGAGATTGTATCATGGGAAGACTTTGATAGAGCTTTAGGAACTGCACAGTTCTTTACAGGTTTCTTTTTCATAGCATGTCCATTACAAGGCAAACTTTATGACGTCACAGGAGAATACACGTGGACATTTGTGATGTCAGGATCCATGGCAACAATAGGAGGAGTCTTGCTGTGTATGATAGCTAGTAAACTGAAATGCTAAGGTCTTGGGTTGCAAGATTATATCATGACTTTTATTCCCATATACGTGTAAATCCACTATCATTTTATTTAATTGAATAAGAATGAGTAAAGTCTAATACTACCAATTTGATATCTATTTTACAGTTACGCAACATATAAATTTCGGTTGTTCCAGAAGTAACGTTTAATACAGAAATCGTCAAGTAAATTGTATCAATTTAAAAACGGTTGGAAATAAAGAATTTCCGTGCTATGTTAATCAAGATTTTTTAAAACTACTTTACCAATTAGTCTAACCGGACGCTGAGTTAGTAATAACTAGGTAATTTAATACCATATTATTAATTTTGAATTCAGTAAATTCATATTTATGAAATACGATTTTCCTTATGGACGTTTATGTTTCATGAATTTATGGTGTAAACATACTTGTTTATGAAACGTTACTGCTTTGTCTAATTAGACTAATTTCAAAAGAAATTCGGAAAAACATCGATTGAATTGTCTAAACAGAATGCATGTAAATCTCTTCTGAGAGTATTATATTCCTGTTGTAGTTAAGGTAGTTGGGGACACACAGCCAATTGATTTGCAAACACTAGTAATATTAACGTTGCTATAATGTCATATCAGAAGTATCAATGTTCTATTTAACATATTTGCTAAGGAATGAAGGAATAAATATTCAGAAATTCCCATCTAAATGAATGCTAAATAGTTACTAAAACAGTCAATGTTTATAAGACTCTCCCAGATCATAATAAGTATTTTTGTAAATTATTTGCACTTATAACAATCTTTTTTGTTATGCTACAAAGTGAGTATTTGTTGAAAAAGTATAAGTTACCCCAAAAGAACCCATAGGAACCCTTGACATTAATTGACCCATGTACTGGCTAGTTAACTGATTGGACTTTCTTGGCCTGAAATGATGTCAGTGGGGTGCTGAAAGAACTGTTCTTTTGTTTCAAATAACTTTGTTTGGTTCCGCTTCATTGACTCTCTGTGGGGTCACAATTGCCTTAAAGAGTTTTTTGTTTGTGCAACATCGCCGTAACATTTCTACACGTATCGCCATAACATTTCCCGTAAGTTCTTTAAGAGAGAGTGAGCAGGAAAGGGTTCAAGGTTTTGTCGTATTTGCTACTCATTTTCGAGGATTTTATAAAAATACGAGACTCGATGTACTTTTTAAAACATCAAGAACCCTGAAAATTAAAGAGATTCATAGAAATAATTTGTTCATGCATTACTTATTAATTCAACTTAGACTAGATGTGAATATTCTTATCTACAAATCACCACACCGAAGTAAGGCACATATAATTTTTATTTATTTATTTATTTTTGGACCAGGTTCCATTTATGCTTGTGTGCAGTGATACCAAAGGTCACGTCTGGTACTGCACCTGCCTTGTATGTGTAGAAGTATGTGATCCCAACATATTGGGTTAGTTCGAGTAAGTTAAATAACAGTATGAAAATCTCGTAAAATGGTAGCAAATGTTTTCAAAACAAATGACCAAATTTTCTTCGCCGTTTAATTTGCATTGTTTTGAGAGAAACTGAAGTTTTCTATTAAGTGCACAGATATATGACATATATGATATATGGTGTTACCAATAAACAACACAATGCTGTGATTTTTGTACATTTCAAATAATTTTTTCTCAAGTTAGCAATATCTCAGACTTTAACTTACAAAAGTCAATTTTTTTCTTCAAATGACCTTGACTTATATTTGGCTTATTGAAAAATAAAGTTGAACTTTTTTATTGCTGTGACTTTGAACATGACCCAATGATTTGATACTCAAACTTAACCGAGATATTATGAAGATGTGTTATCGTGCCGAAAGGAAAGTTCCTGGATTAAGCAGGTCAAAAGTTGTAGCCTGAACAGATGTACAGACAGACAGACAAACACACGAAGGCTGCTGAAAACATCACCTACGTAGACGGTAAAAATTGTCCTCATCTTTTTGCTGATAAGTTGTTGACACAGCATGGGTGAGTTACGCGACTTGTTACCAAAGTACGGACAAAACTGGGTCGGGCGGAATAGCTCAATTTGTTAGCGCGTTTAACATAGTCACGCATCGCTAAGCATCTCACCAGTTCTAATCCCGGCTGATGCATGTGAGAGGAACCCAGCCGGCCATGCTGTATACACGCTTTTTCAGTGTACACCTCTATTGGTCAAAAAGGCAGGTGTCACACCAGATTTGACCCTCAGGATCACCACATGCAAGCAAGTAAGAGTGCAGGCAAGAGATCCACCCTGGATTTAAAACTCATGCAGGTGGTCTCGCGAAGTCCAAAACAGGGGTAATCAGTGGCCCCCGAAATGGATCCTGGTCCAACAAAAACTTTAAAAAAAGTAAGGACAGAACTTGTACATGTATGAACCTAGCCAAGCGTTGCACTATGAATGTCTGTCCTTTGCCAACTGTTCATGGCGCAACTTTGTAGAAATCACGAATGCTGGATTTTTTGTGTAAAAAGTTGAACAGTAACATGTGTATCAATGTAACATACCAAAGATGCGTATCTTTGTTTCCATATTTGTCTCAACCAAACCAATACATAAAAAGTAGTCGACTATTACTATCGACTATGCATATTTAATATGGCTTCCCATTTTTTTGCGTACAATATTGTAACGCAAAATTCGTGATACAGGTTCTCACGTTCACACCCGAGGACTGAGGGGTTGTAAAATTTACCATGAAAGGAAACTAATATAAGGCAGGTGCACCTTTGGGCTCCGGGAGAGATATGTTAGGGGTTTAAGATGTTGTGTGGCTGTCAAGTAGGAAATAAATATTGGAGAGTTTCAACTTGGAACTTTGGGTTTGGTTTTAATCTGGACTTGACTGGACTTAATCGCTACAATATATTCATTCGCTTGATCTGTGATACGAAATTACCCCTTTTTATATCAACTGAGAGTTTATGCCAATTCAAAAAAAGTTTTCCATACGAAACTTTGATTACATGTGTACGGTAGATACGTGTCCTTCTATTTTGGGTCTATTATGTTTCTGGTAACAAGTCAACTACAGGCAGGTAAAATGAATAAAAGCTCTAAGAAACTGTCTTTAACGGTAGGTCTGATACACTTGAGCAATGATTGACATGGTTACTTTGCAATAAATAATTTCATGTCAACTTGTCATTGCGTTATTTGGTATAAATTCTCGATGTTGTCCTTGAAGTCATCTTAATACGATACAACTATCTGAAAAGATGCAAATGAGAAATTTAGAAAAAGTTGTTTACGGTTGTGACAGAAGACCAAATTGTGTCACTTAAAACTTCAATTTACATGTTAAAGAAATATAAGTGTACCGGTATGCCTTTTGACAGATATGTCTTTAAAAGCAAAAAGTTGCTGTTCTCCCTTTCCCAGATATTTCACAAGTGCCACAAATCCACAGATGTTACAGCATGAGAACCCTATAAACTTTGCTTCCGGATTTTCTAGAAAGTAGGTTCTAGGCATTGGCGGATCTATGGGAAGGGGGGGGGGGGGGCGGGGGGGGCGGCCCCCCCCCCACCCAAAACTTTTTCCTTTT
>JBCAUI010003339.1:0-10323 GCA_038406195.1 Haplosyllis anthogorgicola
TCTGGGGGCCTGAGTCTGTGTGGAGATGTTGGCTTCATCTCTGGCTTTGAAACTAGCTAACTCTTGAAGAGCAGAAACACAATCATGCTTGGGTTTGACTCCTAAAAGCTGATTGAACAGTTTTGGCACCTTCATCTTTCTGATGTTCCTGTTGAGTGGAGGATATGTCACAAGTATCCAGAGAAGACAGAGAAGCCATACACATTTGCATATTGGATCCTCCACTCAACAGGAACATCAGAAAGATGATGGTGCCAAAACAGCTCAATCAGTAAGTTTTTCACTTGGTTTTTCACTTGGCACTAGACTCATCCATCATCTACAGTACACCAGCCAAATTGTCTATTTTCAGAAACCACCATGATATGTACCTCCACCAGTCAGCAAGTGAAAAGCTAGTAGCAGCAGTGACTCTGACCCAGAGAAAACAATGTTGACTGCAAGTGTAAGGGTTGATTTATCTATTTCTTTTCACTTGATAATTCTTTGCTTGATATGTTTGCTTGCAAATTGTGGACTACATGTGCGCAAATATCTATTTGTAGAAGCACAAGCAACCCTTACCTCAGAAATTGGACACTTCTGTCTCTATGCTGGCAACAGAAAGCAGTACAGATGAGGATATCAAGCAGTCTGTCAGGCATGCAAAATCCCTGAAATTTGGAGACATGGTGAGGAGAATTTTAATCACTTAGCAACTGAAAATCTTGACTATTTTTTGCTTGACTAATAATGTGATGATCTATTGCAGACACCTGTAACTGAACATCAACCCATACCATCTGTCATGAAGCCAGCATCCTTCTACCGTTGTGCCCAGGTGGCCAAGAAATCTACTTCAAAACAACCAAAAAACAGACAGGGTGCCAGAGATGAAAGTATGGATTCCACCGTAGTTAAAGGTTTTGCACAAATAATTGCACACACTGCTGTGGCAAATGTAATGGAAGATAGAAATTTTAGTGCAGTAGGTAGTCTGGGAGGGGGCATAGCTTCACTCAGGAGAAGGTGGACAGATGGGCATGCTCTGGAATTCATTACACATATGGGTAATTGGCTATGAGAATGCATAGAAGGGCCAGGGAAGGAGAAGTGTAGGTAGTGTGTGCCTGTGAGGTGTAGTGGGTATTATGCATGGGAGAGGTGTAGTGGGTAGTGTGAGGGGGAGGGGTGTGGGTAATGTGCAAGGTCAGGGGATGGACAGAGGTAGGAGAGGTAGGAGAGTGGGTGTGATGGTTAGAGGGATAAGGGGGGAATGATAGGGGTAAATGTATGGAACACCAGTATGACGGATGAGGAGGTTATTGTATTGTTGTAATTTATTTTGTATTTATCTTTTTTATTTATGTGATTTGTTTATTTGTTAATAAATGTTATGTATGCTTCATGCAAAAAATTTCTTACATTGTCTTTTTTGTTGCAGTTGTAAAGTTCTACATTAATTTCCAACCAAAAAATGCATGCTAAATTAAATTTTATTCAGGTGATGAGGTAAATGTTGAAGTAGAGGGTGATGATGATGTGATTGGTAGAAGACCCGGCCACAAAGTGCTCTTCTCAGATATTGCTCCAACACACAAATGAGAGGGGAGTACCTGAACCCAGGCTAAAACCTTCCAGATATACCTTCTCTCAAGTCCAGAAAATCAGTTAATAATTGAGAAGACAGAGGCTAAGTCAATTAAAACACAAGAAGCCAAGGAGAAGGCACAACTGGCAAAAGAACTTGTAAAAAAACACAATGCCAAAGCTGCAGCTGAGAAAAGGGCAAGATGTAAAGTGCCAACTAAAGGTGGATCCAAATTATGAGTTAAAAGCAATTGAAAAATGATTAAGTTCTATGAAAATATATCACTTTTTAAGGTCAACTGTACATAACTTTAATTATTATTTAAATAAATCCATTTAAAATGTTGAATGATCGAGTTTCATTTACATAAATTGGTCATAAAGGGGATTTCTGATGGATTTTTTAGTATAGGAACACCCATTTTTTGGTACACTTATGTCCAACTGAGAGATTTTTTGGTAGACCAAGTGAAAAACTACATCATGTGACACAGAACAAAGTTAAGGAATGTAATGCTAATTTTTTTGATTGATATTTATAGATAATATATACCTCTGCACACTGCAATTATAAGATCTGGAATATTGGTACATGTATTTACTTTACGAAGCACAACAAAAAAAATTTCGCTTGAGATTTTTCGGTATAGGGACGAGCACTCTACAAGTAAATAAAGATATCCTTAATCTAATTCTTATTACTTAAAGTAGTGGTAAAGATAGATGGCACCGGCACCGGTATATCTGTCAACAGGTTTAACTTGTCTTGTGATGCCAGAAAAGAATCTTTTTGCATGGAGATCACATAGTGACACCTACCCGCATCAACATCTCGGGTTGAGCCACGTCTGTTATTTCTTCTCACTCTCCTGTATTTAGTTGTAACAACGCTGCAGAGCACAACTAAGAACAGTAACACTCCTATAACTACCAGAGTAATGTACCACTCATCTGATTGAAAAAAATTAAAAGGATGAACAACAACAGCAACAACAGCAACAACAGCAGGGCGAACATCCACACACTATGCAGATTTACAATACTATTACAAACTTGTCTTACAGTCAGCAATAATGATACACTGGCTTCTGACTGCCATTTGCTTGTCTATTTTTCCCGTCTAATCTGGCAATTTTACTAAAACTAATAATTTTCGGGCGTACACCATAACTTCTGGTTTTTTTCCCAGATTAGACTTGCAAGTATGTGTGTATAGAAGAGTATTTACCATTACCGTTACTGATATCCCCTCGACAAAGTCTGTATGATTCATCATCTCCATCCGGACAATCGGGTATTTCATTACATATTCCGTTATCGTCAATGCACCATCCACTTTCACATCGGAAATAACCTGGTTTGCACGGTTCTGTCGTACATAAAATATTTGACTTAACACAAGAATCATGTAAACATCTTGCAAGATTTTTCAAGATTCGTCTAAAATATTAGGCAAATTTTCTTAAATAGGCAAACAATTTTATACCAGTACTGGTTAGCAAACTAAAATTAAAACAGGTCTACCAATTTTACTAATTGACCCAAAATTAGTCCTTTTTTCAGGAATTACTGATAGTTATATTACTAATAATTGAATAAAATTAAGGATAATTTGCCAAAATTTTCAGGCGAAAAAGAATGAAGGAATTTCGAAAAACCTTTATTGCCATCAATCAGAAATAGATGCTGATTTCTTACATCCAAACGGGCAAGTTTGGACGCAGCATGAAGAGAAGGTCAAGTTACAAAGTAATTTCACATCTGGATTCATCTCTCAGATATTTTAGTCTCATTTATTTTCAAGTAAGATATCTTTGAAAGTGGTAGTTATGAGCCAAAAGATGTAAGTTAGTACATTTAAGGCAAATACTTTTGTACAGTAGCCTAGTTCAACTTATCATTACATGATTTAGCCATAAAAGCTCGCCTATTAATTTACATTTCATTCCTGACTGAAATAAAAACTGTCTTACACAAAACAAACATCGGTAAATTTCTATAAACTCTAAATTCACATGTCACAGCAAATATAACTGGGGGCTTGGACTTGACAGTTATAAAAACACAGTGCTTACAAAGTTATCTGCATGTAATGATATTTTCTGTCTGCGTTGTGCGTAGTATACGGAAAATAGTCACTTACCATCAGCGCATTCTCGACCTTCATCCTCCCAATCTCCACAGTCATTATCTCCATCACACACGAAAGAGCAAGGAAAGCATTTAAATCCCGTATCCACAGAGCACCCAAAGCCACCGTCTTCACTTTCACAATCTCCACTTTGGCAGTCTGGATGAAGTTAAATTTAGGTTGTGAATATTTTATTGCAATAAAATGTCATCGTTCTCAGATGCAATCCACATTTATGTCAACTTTTCGTGAAATTCAAATCGATCCGATGTACATAAATAATATTACATCGCACAATCACAATTTAGTTATCTTTGAAGTCGTGCCTTAATATTCTGTATTCATCCGTGGAATATGATTCGCTTCATAATTCACAATGCAGGGGGATGAGGCATTCGTATCTTTAAAAATTCTGAACGGGAGAGACTCAGGATTTCAATTTGATAGTTTCGTAGCAACATACAGCTTTGAATATCTTGTTGCGCTTTGAGTTACCTAAGCAACCCTGTTTACATCAAAATGCTTGTTGAGTTTTATGCGTATTATGTTCGTAATAATATGCGCGTGTTCAAAGGTAAAGATAAAAGTAAGCAGTAAATTGGACAGAAAAAGTAATTAAGAAATTATCATGGTTGCAGTTACTTTTTCGCTAATGCAAACAAACAGTTTTGCCCACGAGCTGCTTTATTTTATATAAATTGTAAATCCCCCGCAAGGGTTTGATAACAATACATAAAAATGGTTTCCATGGCAACTGCCATTTAAGAAACTAATAATGATGTATAACATTGAAACTTGCTGTACTGCGACAGTTTCCATGGCAACTGCCATCTCAAAACTAATAATGATGTATAACATTGAAACTCACTGTACTGCGAGATGTAAATAAACCATATGAAATGAGCCAAAAACCGGCCATACACAAAATGAAAATTGGATGAAGCCAATGTATTAATGTTTCCCCGTGTGATTGCTTGCAAAAAATTATACTTAGTAAAATCCTGGCAGCTTGTTAATCCTTTGACTGATGCCCCTAAAACACCTTTGCTCCTGTCATGTTCAGTCATTGTCCATCCAAGAACTCTGGCGGTAAATGCCCCATGATGTTTAACACATTATAAGAGTTAAAAAACAGGATGCAGTCCATATCTGTGATCATGACCTGCAACTTCCTTTATTTTTTCACCGCATATTTGAGCAGATTGGTGAACTTTGACAAAGGAAGCACTGATGAGATGTAGATGAAAGAACTATTGTTCTGTCTCCTAAATGCATGGACCAGATCTGAGTAGAGCACCAGAAATTCAGGCATCTTACAATACAAGTCCTCCTGTCCCACTTGTAAGATGATTAATTCATACTGGTTTAAATCTTGCCTCTCTGGCGTCATGTGCGGGAGGAAGTCCTCGATCGAAGTGTCTGGGCTGATGGATATCACGCTACCATAGCTAAGCTTGAATGGAGTGGAGATGTCTGACACAATCAGGATCTTGTCAGCTGAAACGATTAATTATACAGTTAGTTCCCTAATTTTACTCGCCATGTACATGCCTATTAGCATTCTATCTTCATTTGGCTCTCAAAGATATTGTAAGTAACAATCGGACTTCCAGTCTCCCAGCGTTTTTATAAACCTGTCAGGTAGCCCGCATTTACCAGTGAATGTTGCAACCCCAGCCCTGAACAAATGGGTAAAAAAATCCATCAGAACTCACTCGCCAATTTGCCATGTCTAAGCACCTGTACTGATGTTTCGTTATCACAGAAAACCAGAATATTTTCATTGAGGAACTGTACTGCCCAGTGCCTGATTGCGATCGTTATCACATACAGTTCAAATTGATTTACATATTTCCCTTGCTCAATTATGTATTTTGGTAGTTCGAAGTGCAAGAAATTTGACTTGGTCCACACCCCGCCTCCTGACAAACAACTGTCCATACTCAGTTCTTCGTCAGGATTTGACAAAGTTTGTGATGGCACTGCTGCAGTGCTGTTAAATTCTTCGAAAAACCAATGCCACCAGATGAGATCTTTTTTGACCTGCACTGGTACAATCTTTGCTTCTCCATCCCTATATTTCTTCATGAAGTTTAGGATTCAAGAGAAAAACAATCTGCCCTCCCTGATGCATTTAGCGCAAAAGCTAAGGAGGCCTACAATACATTGTACTTCCTTTAGAGTGGCTTTGTTTTTGTTTATCGATCTGTTTGTTTCAGATTTTATTTGAATCAACCTCTCACTGTCTATTTCTAGTGTTTGCTTCTCACTGTCCAGCAGTATTCCTAGAAATATCATCCATGTACTGGGGGGGGGCATGCTTTGTCTTTGGACTCTAAAATGCCACACTCTTCTAAAATTTGACCTAACCATTTGAAAGCGTCATAAGCTTTGTCAGGTGTGTTGGCCCCCCCAAGTCATCAATGTAGTTTACTCCTTTATACGAGTGTTTCCTAAAGACATATATAATACTGTCTGACACTTTGTGCAATGTAAGCTGAGCTTGTCATGCCCATTGGTAATGTATCGAAGTACATTTTGTTTTCGAATGTGTATCCGAGTAAATTCACATCGCTTGGATCAATGAAAATTTGTAGTATCTACGTAAATCCCTTTTAAACAGCAGGCATCCCTTTCCCTTCTCGATCATTATTTCTATGAGGTTGTCTACTCTGGCAAATGAGAGTTCTATCTCTTCCTCCAGGTAGTAGCACTTGTCCATGCCGTCATTGATAGTGTTCCCTTTTGGGAATGAGAGATCCAAAATTACCCATCTCTCATCACTATCTTTCTTTGGTCTTGTGTTCAATGGAGAAAAGAATGCCTGTCTGTTGAATGGGTTAGTTTTGAATGGACCTATTACTGACTGATATGATAACTCCTTAGTGAGGTATTTCTTGATTTCTGAAGGGAACTCCTTAGCTCCCTTCCAGTTTTCAACTGGTGTGGTTGATCCAAAATTTCCCTTGTAGCTTACTGGCCAACCATAGCATAAAAATTGGATGATCTGTGTATCATGATAACCGGTCAGTAATTTCTCCATTCTTTCTAAATTCAAAAAACTTGGAACCGGTATTCCACAACCTAAAAAGTTCGCTTTACCTGACTCATAAACTTTGTTACAAATGTCTATGTAACTTGTCACTGTCTGATGGTAAAGTCATTTGTCTTTGTGGGGGCAATCTGCACCCTTGTCTTTGTGAAACTTTCTTTGTTGAGGCTCCAACAAGACTTGCAAATGTGCCATTTCTTGACCTGCTTTCCACTGAAGGTCCCTTGGTGGTGCATTTTGAAATGTGCACCGACCCAGGTTGAAATCTTTGCACCAGATCAATTCTAATGTCTTGCTGTCTGCCTTCCTAATTTTTGTACTTTTCTTGTCACTACTATCGGTCTCGTCTTGAATTTTCATATTTTCGAACTTTATGTCATTCTCTATTTTTTCAATTTCATGGTAATTAGCCCACCTGAAATCTCCTTTCTCCATACCTGTTAGTGTGTCCCTGTACAGTTCTTTCGCTCTTTCACATCCAAGCTTAGGGTTGAGTTTTGATAGTCGCTTCATTAGATAGATCCTTGTTTGCTTTTCCTCTTTGGAAATTTTGCTTTTATTTAAAATGCAAGTTTCTCCGAAGACATATTGATCAAATGTCAAATCATTGAAGCTGACCTCTTTCTTCAACCCCAGCATGGATGTTGCCCATTTTACTTTGACTGCACTGTCTGCTTCTTTAGGTTATTCCAGTTATTCCACTTTTCAATTTTCGTTTCTTTTTATGTTTTAATTTGTTTCTCTTACCTGATTTTTTGGTTTTCTCAGGCGATGTGTTTGTGGAGGAAGATCCTGTTTCTGTTGACTCGCTTTTTGACTCTGCATTGGAGTGAGATTCGCTGTCAGAAGAACTGGAACTGGAAGCGTAGATCAGCCTAGCCAGCCCTTTCTTCTCTTTTTTGTAGTTTTGGAACATTTCTTAAATCAGAACGACTTGATCATTTGTTGATTTAAACCCCGCTTTCTTAAGCGCACCCTTAATAGCTTTGTTTTCGTGATCGTCTTTGACCATTGGCTCTGAATTTTTTTTTTTGAGCCTGATTTTTGCTTAGCATAGATTTTAATGCCCAAATATTGCGATGGGTGTTTGCTTTTCTTACCATCTTTTTCCTTTGTTAGTCTTAGGATCTTGTCTTGCAAGATTTTGATGTTTGCCTCTGTCTTGCTTGACAGTATCACTTCTTTTTCAAGTCTATTTGCCTGCTGTCTTAGGATTTTTTCATATTCTAATCTCTCCTTTAAATCTTCACTGACTTTAGATTTCTTTGAGCTCTTATTTGAGAATGCTCCTTTTCTTTTAACTGGAGTAATATCCAAACCATCATTGGCATGGATTGATACCATGTCTTGGTTTGAATTTTGTGAGCTTTGCTCACTTTCTTTGGACGGAGTTATTTGTTAAGCTGATGTGTCCATAATTTTGTCAGGGAAGCTTGTCCCGTCTTTGATCCCACCCTGGGTTGCATCATTTTCATTATTGTTTGCAATAAACAAAGTTTCTATTTGCTTTCCTGGGCTATTTTCATCAAAACTTGCCGGGTGACTTTCTGAATTAGCGAGGTCCGCCATCTTGGATTTGTTTGCATCTGAGTTTTCAATCACATTCAAATCATCCATTTCTACTGAAAATAGATTGCAATTGTGACTACACCCTGACCAACTTGATTCTAGGTTAGTTTTACCCTATTTTTTGTGGCCTTACTCACTCTGATTGCCCTAGATTTCTTTTTCACTATGCGGCCATTTGATTCTCTACCAATTTTGTGCAATGATTCAAAGTCGAAGTTTAAACCCCTTGTTTTGGGTTTTTCTGACATTGTTTCCCTTACTTAACTACTGCCTGCTCATCCTAGACATGTTCAGTGTTGTTTTCATGGTAAAATTTAAGCCTGAAAAGTACTGCGATAGCACCATTAGGCCATTTACCTTTAGAAATTACACTGGCTCCTTGCAGGTTTGAAGATGGACGCTGTGCGTGATGTCACTTTCACAGCCTCGCTTTGGGATTACCACCCTTGCTAGATGATACCAAAGTTGCTCAAAAATGGCACCTTACTAGCCAGGCTAATTAAGCAGTTTTGTGGGCAAAACTTGATATTTTCATTCGATAGACATAAGGCGATTGAACAATTGCTATCTAGTTTATTTCTGTTTTGTAATTTGTGTTTTGCTTTTTCGTTTATTTGTTTTTGATAAATATTAATATGCATCTAGACACTGGTAAGTTACAAAAATGGTATAATAATTTCACTTTATTATCCACTTGAGTACTCTCGCTTTGTCCTTGCCTCACCTCTTACCCGTACACTGTAGTAGCTGCTGTCCTAAATGACACCTTTCTGTGCAGCATTCCTTCCTATACAATTGATGCCCATAGTGAACAAGACAGTTCAAACCAGCTACCAAGACCCTGTTATGTGAACACGTTTTGGTTGGAAAAGCTTAGTGTCGCTCAACACATGCTACCGCACAATTGAGCATTTCTTTGCCTCATGACTTAATCTTACGTACCTTAGTGGAGCATCATGGTTGCATACTATGCCTAAAATTACCTTCCAACCGGTCTTTCAAAACATGTAAAAAAGAGAAGACAGTTTTCACCTTTGTTAAGATTCATTTGCATGAAGTATTTGATACAATACTTGTGTATAATCCGTAATTCCGTATTGTCTCCTATTGTGGCACCAGATGCCAATACCAGTTTCATAAAGTGCGACTGAATTAAAGTATTATACAGACCAGTTTTTATTGTTAGTTTATTGTAAAATAAGATGTTTATTATCAGAGATACATTTTTATATTCAGCACAAAAAAATCAGAGAGAAATGCGGTGGTAACCAGAAAACGCATTACTATCTTAGCATAACAAGAAGGGATAAATTTATGATTTGCCTGCAGAGGAGAATATATGTCATAATTGGAGACAGTACGGCACATGATATGTATTGTATATCGTGTGTACACTTTTGTCGATTAAATTTTTAAGATTCATGGTAATATGTTGGGTAACTATAGAATGGGTCAGGTCCTAATAGCCAAATTATTAACTTAAAATGTAATTCAAATGTAACGTTTTGTGCACGTGTTTCGTCAAGAGTCGACCATTTTTTTCTCTCATTTATCATAAATGATGCATTTTTTTGTATAGATCTATAGTCATCTTTTTGAAAATCTTTGGAGAATAAAAGGCCTGGGATGAATATTTAAGTTGGCAGCAAAATTATTGGCTCATTTGGCATCATTGCCAAAGAGCCTTAGAATCATGAATTGTCCGTCGTCCGTCGTTGTCGTCATCGTTGTCGTCGTCATCTGTGCACAGCTTTCCTGAGCACACTACTGATCGTGGAGATTTCATATCTTACACACATATGCACCTGTATCCTATCTCAAAGCCTGGCGAAAATTATGTTGCTGTGACCATTATATTCAAATTGACAGCCATATTCGGGGGTTTTTTTTGTTGAACCGTTCTCCTGGAGATGCACTTGGTGATAACAAACTTCATATTTGGCAGTGTTATGCATCTATTCACCCTCTTTATTTCCTATAAAAATTATACTGATGCCACCTA
>JBCAUI010003350.1:0-39890 GCA_038406195.1 Haplosyllis anthogorgicola
TGGACGACTATAGTTACACTATTATAATTAAACTAGATACTTTTAGACAACAATAGGCTTAGATATTTACCTGAGGCGACTAGAAACGTGATATAGATGTGCACCCTTCAACATCTCAATTCCTTCTCAAGATGCAGCGCATGCGGATGCTGTTTTGTACAGATTAAAGGCAGACATGACGTCATAACATTATTGCGTCATAACATAAATGCGGACGCCCACTAGTTGGCGCCATGGTGCGAAATACTAACAACATAACCATACATAATGATTTACTTCAAATTATTACAATATATTCACCTATATCGAAGGAAAAAGTAGTTTCGTCTGCACAACTTTGCAGATGCTCCTCCATTTTAAATCTATTTATACCGCAGTCTGTGGTTAATTTTAAGTGCAAAAATCTGCAGTTATAACGGACATTTTAGCCTACCTTTTAAAACCTACCTTTTTAAACCTACCACGCTAAATTGACCATTTAATATTTATATTTATGTATTACAGGTGGGTCAGTTAAGCTAGACCTTCATGTAAGGTCTAGGACAACCGAGCATCCCACAGAGTGGTAGAATTGTAAAATATAGTTGCACATACCTGCAGTATTACATTTGACTGGGCCTTTGGTAAGAGAACCATCCACAACGGTTCCATCTTGTTTCATACACCAGCACATTCCTCGATGACACTGCATCTCTTTGTAAACACGTTTCGTTGGGGCGTTGTCTCCGTCATCTCCGGCTACACACTCGGGAGTGAACATCTGAGTGAACGGGTAAACCTCTGCAGTTGCAGACCAGAAGAAGGTTTAAAAATCTAATTATAATACATCTGTATACATTTCCGTATAACTGACGTGAGCGAGTTTGTAAATGAGTGAATGTGTAACAATTGGCTGGCTGCCAGAGTATGTGTGCATAAACCTCTGTCTTGTATATTCCCATATGACTACTATTTGTAATTTAATGAATGATAACTTATGATCTTATGAATTTGACCTTGACCGACATCTATGACCTACTTATTGTGACTTTCTTTCATAACTGGGTCACGATGACCTACTTTTATGAAGCTTAATTACAAAATTTAGTGTTACTTTATGCCCGTGCTAGCGGGCATCCTGACCTAGTGTTATCTATGTAAAAGTATTTAAAATAAATATACCACATCCTGCTTGGCAATCTGTGCTATTCTATGTTTTACGGGAAAAGGTATGGATGAAGCTAATTTCGTTGAGACTATCAGTTTGGTCAAATTCGGGTTCCAAAAAGTAACAAATATTCTTGAAGCTTTTCATCATCCTCACCTTGTATGTAAATCATTTATCATTAAAAGTTTACAGTGCCCGTTACAAGCCAAACATTCAAGACAAAAGTTGTACGAACCTTCACAAAGACCTTGACAAATTAATGGATTGTCAAAACTATTTTCCGTTTGTTCTTGAGATTTCTTTCCCCAGTTCATCCACATTTTGACCTTTCGCGACCAACTGCCACATGTTGTTATTTGTTTCTTTTCACATTTGTATGTATCTTGATTATAGTACCTAGTAGAGATTTTTGAAATAAACGTTTTATTGAAAATAACGTCTTGTAAATTTCTGTTTTAGATTTGAGTTAAGATTTCAACCATTTCTTCACATCTGAATTTCGGCGGTAAAAATGTAGTTTAACTTACCATATTGTTTTCCCATAACTGAATCGGCCACAGTTTTCATTACTTTCTGGTGGTAACAGCAGACATACTTCGTCACTCTCTTAAAAAGAAAATTGTTATCATGCTATTCTTAAATCTCCAGCGATATCTCGATGTTGGATAGGCACAAAAAAGTAACGTGAGATTGCACAAAACAAACTTAGGGAAGAAAGGTACAATAAAAGAATTCCCATTTTGTATATGTCAAGTTCCTGGCATTTTAGTGGACATTTCTCATACATAGATTTAACTGTTAATACCTATCGGCCTTGTACAGATGTGTCCACAGGGACTTTTGCAGCACATGTATCCGATTCCACAATCTTCATCCTTTTGACAAGACTCCAAACAAGCATTATTGTCCGTTAACAGCTCCATGGCCGGACATGTTGCTGCAAGGGAACCACAAGAACATACCGTATTTACCCGAATTGGGGCACCATCTCTAATTGAGGGCCCCCTCTTCTTCTAAATTATTTTCTGATTTCAGTCTTTAATATGATAATTTTTTTTTCAGTATCACACAAGTTAACTTCTTAAAATAGTTAATAGATCTATCTTTAATAGATGCCAATTGTTGAATGAAATGGTTACTGGCGCAGTAACTGCTACCTTCACTTACAATGCAATGCTTGTTGCCATGACCCACAAATCAAATCACTAGTGACGTCATAATCTGCACAACCTTGGCAAGTGGCCGTGTGTCAGGATTGCGTCAAAATACCACAACTCATCACTCAGCTACCTGTTGCTCAGGTAGCAATAAATTACCATTTTTGAATTTTAAAAAGGCACCCCATCAAATTTTGGTCTCGGCACCAGGTACCTCAAATTATAATGTCATTTTACTTCCAAGAATTTACGGATTAATAGTTAAATCTATAGGTAACATATCATGGGCTATACCATTATTTTTCCTATTGTACACACTTCGATAGTGACCTCCGCGTCTCATCCACTTTGACTCACCACCTTCTACTGAAGTATTTTGTTCTGAAATTAACATAATGATCTTTTAAAATCACTTACTAAAAAGATTTTTTGCAGCAGTTAAATGTTTGTTCACATAGCATACAGCAACTTTCTAATAATGGAATCCCTCCTGGTCGATTACCATTCTGTCTTAAGAAAGTTTCTTTTCTATATGCATATGTCAAAAACTTTGTAACTTGAATTGGCTGGTATGAGGACATTTTAAAATCTCAGTGATTCTATTTCATTATGATTACACTTACTATCTGCCACATGCTGAAATCCAACATGCACGGAATTGAGAGAAGAAAAGCGCTCTTTGTCCGCGATAACGTCTGCCCAATCTACATGTTTCTGTAGGTGATTAGTTCGATATTGCGTAGCTAATGCCTCATGTTTGGCACACTGGGACACTCCTATGGAACAAGAAAATATAGTCAAATGAGAGGTTTTGCTGCAAAAAGGAGAACAGTGATTTCAAGATACGCTAGAAGAAAATGTCACATTCACCAAACGGTTTTTCACGACTGGCTGCAGGCAGTGCTGGATGCAGTGACCAGACAGTAATCATACTACTAACAAATTTAAGAGGCGAAAGTGTCACGTTCCTGACAGGGGGTTCTGTCTGCAGAATTACCAGCCAGCCAATGAAGTGGCCTCCTCAGTGCCAGACATAAATTATGTTAATGAGCTGCTATCCCATGATGCCTTGCCAGAGCCAGGTGGAGAGGGGGGTCTGTCTGGAGGATGACCTTTGTGCACTCAGATCTGAGGTCCATCCTGGGGGGTGGGGAGTCTGTCTGCTGAACAAGTCTGAACATGTTCTACCAGAGGTCAAGAACTGGAAAATTCAGAATTTTTTGCAGGCCTTTTATATGTGTGTGTGGTGGGGTCCATATGCATGCATTAGGCTATGCCAACTTTGTCTAAGGTTGGGCTGGCTCACCTGCCACCAATCCTGGGGGGGAGTCAGTCTGCTTTTTCCACACAGATTTCTGAATTTAGTGTCTATTTCCACTAATATTGCTTATTTAATCCTATTGCTTATTTAACACTATTTTATGACTATTATGGGATGCATTTTTGGCATGTTGGAAAATATGCATTTTGGACTTTGGACTGAGACAGACCAATACAGTCTATGGGCCAAAATCCACAGTCCAAGGTCCAAAGGTCCCTTATTTACAATATGCCAAAAGCTCATCTGCCACATCCTAACAATCCACCCCACCCATTTTTGCTGCACACACATCACACTGGGTGAGCTGAACTGTCTGAATGTGCCAGATGAGCAGTAATGGTTTTCACTGTGTGGATCATATATTTATATATTTATTTATATATTTATTTATATATTCTTTCTGTCTCTCTTTGTAGTCCCGTCGGGTACCGACGGGTTCCATCTAGTTTATAATAGACAATATTTGGTGTCTTTTTAAAATTTATACTAAAATTAGCAAAATAACTAGACCTACCAAATCTGTCAGATCTGAGAGATCTGGCAAAGGACGAATTAGGAAAACCTTTGACAACAATTGAAAACCAAAGTCACTGTTTACCATTCGTCATACAACACAAGTAAAATATATAAGTCAAGTTCATAAAGGTAAAACTAGAGCGGTTTGTATATCATGTCCCACCTACTTTTTCTGAAGTAGGGGTCTTAGTCGACTAACATTCTCAATCGAATTTTACCAAAACTATTTTATGGATAAAAATCTCTTTTTTTCCAAAAACGTTATCAGTGATCAGTTACATTTTTAATTCTGTTTTCCTTTGCAACATTTCTTACGAAGGTCAAGGAAAAAGTGATAAATGCTGAAAGACATTTACGACTAAGTTACAATTAATGTACAACTTAGTTGCCACTATTCTATGTATTAAATTTGGCAATTAATTTATTTAATTATGCTGCGACCTTACTCGATTAAAGGTTTTCGGGTTTGATATTTTATAAATTTAATTGTGTAATTGATTAAAATCGATAATCGGCCAAATAATTAGACCCATACTCTGAAGCAAGTAATAGTATGTAAGAGACTTCACAGAAATGCAATGGAGACAAAGAAAGATCCAAAAGTGTCTCAATGGAGTGCTAAAACCAAAGTAAACATGCAAAACTGTTCCTACTGTAGCGTGGCGTTAATAACTAAACATGCAGCTATGTGCATACACAAGTATTACATTAAATTAACACTGAATGCCGCTTTGAGAAGCCCACTTGAGAGCATGTTGGAAAGAATGCATCAAAATCTGAATAGGTCATTACAATACACAGTTATTGTAAAGTCATGTGTACAATTTACCTTCAATAGTCCTCAAATGAACAGTGTTCATGTTGATAGGAATAAAAACACTGAACAAAGGAAACCACTAATGTTCCTGGGATAACATTTACTGGAAACATGAGGTGCTGATACTCAAATAACATATAACACAGACAAATGAGTAAACAACATTTGACAAAGGTGAGCTTGTACAAAGAAAAGGGGAAAAGACAACTAAATCATGTGAGGATGAAGAAAGTCATCATTAGCTTGCAAGCAATTGCTTCCATACCATCCTAGCCCAACTTAAGGTCAAGAGAAACAATTTGAAAACTAAACTTGGATTAACTTGCATTGCATAGATAAAGGTAAGTTCAATAGTTATATCCAACAATTTGTAAGTTTAATTAAAGGATAGAGATTACAACTACAACATTTCATCTATGTCATACTATCTGGTAAGGTGTTTTTATCAAAATAAATCAGAGCATATAACTGCACTGAAAGAATGTTCATTTTCTTTAAAAATCTGAAAGCGAGTAAACTGGACATCGTAACAAGATTTCTTGCCTCACACTGTTAACTTTATTTCAGCAAAGCAAGATGTTGATCAAATTGTTATTGATTGGCTTGATATGGCAACTTGTGGCTTCACAAGGTAAATTTCTTATTATTATGCATAAGGTCTTTAAAATTTAATCCTTCTTTATGTTCCTTCATGAAAACCAATGCCATATTTGTATTTGTTGATGTTTTTATTGCTTGCGTGTGTCTTTGCTGGTTTTTTGTGTGTGAATGATAAGAAATTTTAAATGATGTTTCAGGGCCCCAGCCAGGTGACCCCAGTAACGGTGGACCAGGTGGTGGTAACGGATTTATGGGTGGACCTGGAGGACCATTTGGTGGTATGATGGGTGGAAGATTTGGTGGTATGATGGGTGGTGGACCATTTGGTGGTATGATGGGAGGACCATTTGGTGGTATGATGGGTGGTAGACCATTTGGTGGCATGATGGCTGGGGGACCATTTGGTGGTACGATGGGTGGACCATTGGGTGGCATGATGGGTGGTGGACCATTTGATGGCATGATGGTTAGGGGACCATTTGGTGGTATGATGGGAGGAAGATTTGGTGGCATGATGGGTGGTGGACCATTTGGTCGTATTATGGGTGGTGGAAGATTTGGAGGTCCTGGTGGATTCTTTGGAGGAGGAATGGGTAATTTTGGTACTTTTGGAGGACCAGGTGGCTTTTTTGGACCCAATACTGGCACTGGAACTGGTACTGGGCCTAATCCTAATGGTGTAACTACCAACCCAGGACAGATTTTGATAAAGTAGATTTGTAATATCTCTTCAAACAAACATTCAAGCAGATGCAGAATGATTCCTGAAAGACTTGAGATAATTTAAACTTAAAGAAAATGTAGCTCATTAAATTTTGGACTAATGAAACTTCAACTTGTACAATTGTACCCAAAATATGAGCTATGTTGCCAACATATTTACCATTTGTCACCAACAACATTGTAATTTATTTGTTGTAAACTAGTCAACCTTGTAAATCTTGAATGAATAGAACTGTAAATTGGAAAGATTATGCTTTGTCTTTCTTTGTTTATTTAATTCTGAAAGTCTAATTTGCGTCACGAGTATCCATCGCGCCAGGATCAGAAAACAACGTGCGTAACACAACGATTTAAGTTTTTCGTAGCATTTAGTTTATATAGTTTATATAGTTTATTTACCGGTATTTCACGCGAGATAGACCCCCCTGGTCATAAGACCATGGTCTTGTAAACATTTCACACTTATAAGACCATGGTCCAAAAAGTGTGAATTTCTACACAGCCTCATCAGGGCCTCATTGTTGTCATAATGTTTAAATAATAACTGTTTAAAGAGATTCAAAAATAAAATTATTATAATGAAATCTGCATTCTTTCCTCAAGAGAATAAATACAATTGTGTGTTGATATTAATAAATATAGAAAATATCAACATAAAATTATGTTATCAAGCTATTTGAAGAGTGAAATATTTGACATCCTTTTGACCATTGTCACAGTTACAAGACCACGGTCTTATAAGCCAAGCCAAGTTTTTGTAATAATTTAGGCCATTTCACACCTATAAGACCTGGTCTATCTCGAGTAAAATTTCGGTAGTAATCTCAAAATACTTCCAGTTCAGGAAAATTGTATCAATTTTGAAACCTTTCGGAACAAAAGAACAGCTTGAAACTCTATTAATTGGTTTTCTTAATTTGTACCTAACCTTATTTTGTCTAATATGTCTAATCTATCTATTTAGATACGTTTAAATGTGCTAATTTCGGCAATGATACACAGATTCAGAACATTCAAACAGTATAATATGGTAGTTTTACCGGAAATGGTTAAATTTACATACACTGAACACAATATCATATCAAATATTTTGGTACTTTTTTATCCTACCTAATTAGACGGATTAGACAAAATAGGGTTAGGTACGAACAAAGAAAAACCTGGATTGCTGCAAAAGCTATAAAAGTTTCTTTTTCTTAATCAGTTGTCCGTTTGTATCTACAAGGCGTGAAGGATTTGTGACCCTAAACGCTTGATCCAATTAAACGGGATATCGAATTATCAGAGGAAATATGCACCATGAATTATCAGGGACATCGATTTTATCCGAGATCGATAGTCTAGGTTTTTCTTATTAAATTCGTTTACCTAATCTACCAAATCCACCTAATTTACCAAATTTTCCAGAAATAAGTTACCCATTGGTAACCTTTTGTCTCTGAATTGCAATCAATTTAAATGTAAGCTTCTTGGTCATTTCTTGGAACAAGGACTGAATTTAGTCTTGACCAACATTCCACCATTGGACTAAAATTAGTATTAACCTAAAATGAAAATTGTCTTGAGACAAAAATCAGTTTAAGTCAGACAGTTCATGTGTCTGGAAAGTTAGGTAGATTTGGTAGAGACTGAAGAAAATCCCTCAATGACTCGTCCAACATTGTTACACGAGTTCCCAACCTACCGATCAGGACTGCGGGCCAGGATTTAAACAAAAAAACAACCACAAAACGTGTATGTCATGTCTACAAATTTAATTCAATTGAAGTAGTATATATCATAGGTAAAAGCACATAATTGTATCACAAAAACATTCATATTTTCTCCTTCAACAAAAATTATATCATAATTAAACATATTACATAGTTTTTGATTGGTTCACTTGTTGTCCAATCAGAAGCAACGGATCCATCCTTTCCGGCTATTTTTTCTTTATATCATTGGCGGATCCATGGCACGCAGGAAGCACCTCCCCCCCTACGGCCGGAATTTTTTCCATTTTCATGGAGTTTTTGCCAATTTCCCCCCATTTTTTAGGGGTTTTTCAAAAAGTTTTCGGGTTGGCGCCCCCCGCGCCACGGAAAATCCTGGATCCGGGCCTGTGCATCATACAAAAGGAAAATTCAGACAGATCTATTTCAAACCAACAAATGAAATGCATAATGGTAGTTTCCTGATTCATATCTTTTGATATGATACACATACTTTATTATTCCAATCCAAATATGGGGCAAGTATCTAACTTATCCGAAACTTACGTTATAAAATGCCATTTTTCATACATTTCCTTAAAGTGTTCTTCTATATCTCTCTTGACATTGAAATAACATTATAATTTCATATCTTTTCGCATATTGTATACATTTAAGGCAAACAAATGTCAAAATCGTTATGCTTCACAAATACTGAACCATAGTAATTATTTCAATGCCATATTATCCTAATCCCTCTCAACCTTGTGGGGGTAACAGTATCAAGCACATGGTAACCAATGGTAACCAACGGGGTTACCAAGGGAAACCATAAGTTTCCACTGTGGAAACAATAAATATTTTGAAATTAATTAGTAACAACTAATTCCTTTACTAATATATACACGACATTGCCTAGATTACAAATGCTGACAATAGGTAAAAATGACACATCTCAGATGCTCTTTCTAGTTACAGTTCAGTTGTTTTGTTTTGTTTTACAAAATTTAGATGTGTCGCTGACATTTTTTAAAATTTACTTTTATCATACTTAGATTACAAAAGCGAAAATTTACGCTAACTGATCCAGAAATTTTCCCTGATTCTCGATCATCTTTTTTCAACATTAACCCAGGGCAAAGGCCACAGCCCCGAACATGCCATTGATTTGTTCTAAATTTCTTACAATTACCTATAAATTGACTAATCTAAAACAATCCACCATTCTGTCACATTCAACTATTCAATTCCAGGTTTAAAATCAAACAGGTGAACCCCTTTACTTGCCAAACGACATTGATGAGCAAAAATAGTCACAAACTTTTATTTATTTTTGATGAGTACCAGGGAATAGTAGAAATGCTAGGTGGACTGCACATATACATTTAAGCACACTGAGGTAGTGTAGTAGTTGTTGTATAGTTCTTCTAACTGTCACTGTTCTCTGTTTATATTCCCTTACAAAATGGCAAACAAGCACATCTATCTACCTATCACAATAACATGAAAATATCCTAGGAGAAAAAATATATCCAACACCACTCTGTGATATAAAGGCATGGGGTAGAATATAGTTGCATCATTGTACTATTTGATTCTGTAAAATTAACAACCAAAGTGATAAAGTATTCTGATTAAGCACATGGTTGCCATGGTAACAAAAAAGTAAAGTATTGATCACCTTGACAACCTGACATTATACACTGTAAGGACTTGAACATGGCACAAACAGCATCTTAACAACATAGCAACAAGATGAACACCACAGTTTCCATAGCAGCACTCGTTTGCTAGGGAGAGAATAGTAGTAATCTACGAATTATTCTTGAATAAAAATATAGGGACTATAGTAAGCACATGTTTCATTCATCACATTTTCTCAACATATTTGCAGTTTTTCTTTTCCTGAATTTAACTCAATACCCTGGACAAAATTACCCTTATAAATCCTGGATATTAAGCACAAATAAAGATTACACAGGGAGCAAGGCAATAGATTCTGTTGCCATGGAAACGAACAATATATGTTTAAAAGTTCTAAACGTAACTACCGTTCCCTCAAATCTTATGTACAAATTACATTATGACATTTTCACCGGAAATCATTCTTTTGATTTTTCCTCGTTTCTTAGCAACAAGTCTTACATACAGCATTGCCATAGCAACGGGTCCACAGTAACAAACGTATGCATTCTGACACAGCGCCAGATTAAGATTAGATCCTTGTTTGTTCTTGGCCCTGGAGTAAAGTTTCTGCACCAATATCAAAAATTTTGAGCAGATTTTAGTATAAAATATTTCTTTGTAGTTCCTTCCAATTTTCGCACTCTCTTAATTCCACTAGAGAACAGTAAATTTAGGAGGAGGAGGGGGTGGCACATTCATCAAGAGTTGCAGTAGTATAACAGGTGGCGCTGCAATAGAAATAAAATGGCAGTTCAGTCACGTGATATTGACATGAACGAGCCATTGGACGAAAACACCCTCCAAGCCAAAGCATTTCAAAAGTGTAAAGATTTGGAAGAATAACTGAAAGTTTTTGATTTGTCCAATTTAGTTGGGGTAAGAATCTTGGCAGTGCGCCAGAGGGTATTTTCAGTCTTTTTGTTTAAGTGTCAGACTGCATAAGTTTGTTGCTTAATATCCAAGACCCTACTCTCTCCCCTTCTCCCTAAAAATAAAAGATCTTCCATTTTCAAATCAGCAAAGAATAATAATTTATTTACATAATTTTAATCCAGCTTTGGCGCCGAATAGATATTTCGGTCCAAGGGCAAGGTTCAGTAATTGATAAAAAACAGTGCTTTTAACAGCACCATATATCCTTAAATGTAAAATGTTAAGAATAATTGCATGTAGATTGTAACATTGGATGTTCATCTTTAAGTTGTGTTGCTGGAATCTGTAAATGTAGCCTAATGTTCTTTTTGTGCGAAGACAGCGAGTAATTTAAATGTAAACACTTTGTTAATACCCTGAGATGCTTAGAATCAATAAATTTACATGTATAAATTATGCAAAACAATACCTTGGTAGGGTGAAATTTGCATAAATTATGCAAAACAATAACCTGAGAGCGTATAGATATAATTTATATTGGCTGTAGCATACTGGTAACAATTTAACGTACACATGGTTACCATTCATAACATAAATAAGCACAGATTTATGGATTAAGCATGCAGGTTTTGTAACCTTAGTAGCCAATGATATCACCATAGGTAACCAAGGAGATGTTTGGTACCATGGCGAAATGAATGAAATCGATGATGAGTTTTGATGTGCCTCTAACATGAATGTAAACACTGAAAGACACGAACATACAAGACACACACACAACCATGAAACTCTTTTGAAACTGTTCAACAATTAAAACTTTTCATTTACACATATGGTTTTGAGATGAAATTTTATGTACATAACCGGGATGGCGTCCATAGTTACCAAATAGTTTCTATGGTAACCGGGCAGCAAAGTCAACTGGTTTGATTCTTGTTTATCAAAATAACCATCCATTCACACTAAAAACCTTTTAGACATTACAGAAACGTTCAAAAACGTTTTTTGTTTTTAAATATATCCTAGTAGGCGGCCATTTTTTGAAATGGTGGTCATGTCGAGATACCCCATGTAAATTACATAAGGGTGACAGGTATGTGATCCATAAAATCATCCATTCACACTAAACTGTCAAATACCAGCCAATCACAGGTGAGAAACGAGACCCTGGACTGTTGAATGATAAGTAGATAAGGGAGTGGCAGGTTGGATTGGATGGAATAGTCTACATATGTTTTCCACCTTCATCAAACATTTCCAGGAATAGGGGTGGTATGTCTCCGGGCGAGTCCAATTTGATGCAGAGTACTCGTTCAGCATGGCGAGTTGATATCGTCCTAAGATCGGTAACCTGAAAACAACAAAAATATATTTTGTATAATCCTGGACTTAACCTAGTTGTTGTTGATACGTCTGGAATACACAGAGTGATATACAATTAACTGTAAGGCGGTTAATAAATATAAAGGTTGCTGGCTGCCTGTTAACACCCACATACAGTATATGCTCCTACTGAACAGAAACTGGGTGCCAATCAGAAGGATCATAGCTTGCAAGTAGGTAAAGCATACAATCAGCAGATCCACCCTGGCTTGAGTCTCCTCAAGTCCTAAACGAAGCCCCGTAAAATGTTCTGCAAAAATTAAAAGGAAAGCAATCCGCGGTACCTTCATGAGTATCTTGGCCCAGTGGACGGGCTGGGAGGGTCGCTTCTCGGCGATGTAACGCTTGTACGCCCCGAGGATCGCGTCCTGGATCTTCTCTACCGCCTCAGGCTCCTTCAAACCCGTGCGATCTGAAAATATAAACGTTTGTTGGGAAATTTAGAATACAGTTGTATAAGCCAAGCATTTGTGGTGAGTGTGTTAGACCCCTTGACCGACACCATGGTGGTTTAACGTGTCTTAACAGGGGTTGAGCGGGGGATTAGGCTTTTAACGTCCCCTGCATTGGCGGATCCAGGGGGCGCCAGGGATGCGCGCCCCCTCCTACAGGCCAAATTTTCTTCATTTTCATGCAGTTTTTGGTGATTTTTACGCAAAAATTAGTGCATCCTAAGGTTGGCGCCATCACAACTTAATAATATTCTGACATGTAATCAATTAAATGTCTTCTTCTTTAAATGTCTTCGAGGGCCCAAAATGGCGGCAAACATTTTTACAGGGGCGGGGAATCAGGCTCCTGAGACCTAGATCCGCTACTAGCATCACGTCATTAACCTTCACCACTTTTCATTCGAAACTGAATAAATTGAATTGAATCCCAATCGCCAATATGGTGTAATAAATGTATCTATCAATAGCTTATGGTCACGTTTAGCTCTAAATATATCAATTTAGATTTCAATTATGGAGTGAACTTTTGAAACCATAATTATGATTCTGCACGAGACACGAATATAATTAACTACGTAAATACGTTTGTGATAATTACATGTTTCGATTAAATTGTCTTTCTAATGAGATTGTACAATTTTATGGGATTAGAAAATACTGCATTACCTATATTTAACTATAAACGTGGGTGAGGTGGTAAATAATTTAAGTTGTATTAAAATCATCGTGACAAGATTCACAAAGTGCATTGGCGGATTTAGCGGGGAGCGCAGGAGGCGCGCGGCCCCCTACGACTATTATTTTCTTCATTTTCATGCAGTTTTTTTTCCAATTTTTGGGCGAAAATAGGTGAAAATTGGGTTGGCACCCCCCCCCCCCTTACGGGCTGGGCTCCTCCTCCCCCCGTACGGGAAATCCTGGATCCACCAATGAAGTGGCCACTTCATAAAGAATTTAAAGTCATTCAAAAGTCTCTTAACGTTCGTTTGCCTCTGCTCTGTCTAGGTTGGGCAATTTTGTCTTGTTTCAATGTTTACATAAAATTGTATTTACTTTTCGAGATACTTTAATTTAATTTATTGCAAAATATTCTGAGAGACTGTGACTAACATCGAAAGTTACAGGTCCTGAATGCTAAGTTCAACCTTAGGTTACTTATTGACCATTCGCCAGTAAAAGTTGCATAAGACCCAGTACGACCGCTGTTCGCTATTGAATTACTGAGGTCAAACCTATTGGGCTGTTTGATTCAATTTATCATACTGACAAGGATCCAAAAAACGGGATCTAACATTACTTGGCATATTATGTATTCTTTTGTACATCAATAACAGAAATGTTTTTAATTTTATTACTATTTGTCTGTATTATGTTTTGTATTGTACTTCCGTATTAGTACTAAATGTTATTGGTTCTAATAAATGCCTATAAAAGCCTTTGTATTGTCATTTATATTTATGCAAAGTTATTATTAAAAATGAGCAAACAGTGACAAGCACGTAAGGCAGCGTGTGTGATTACTGACTCTCTAGCCCATCAATGTGTCTAGAGGTGACTTTTGTTAGCGTAACGTCCTGCCCTCTTTCCCGCCAAATAACTGAGCGAAGTCTCCCGTCAATCTAAGGACCTACGACTGGTCTATTCTGTTTACCCATAGCCTTGGTAACCACGGCAGTATAAAGGTCAACCCAGCCGGTAAGCAGCCAGTGCTGCCTGGAACCACGCACATGTACATACGTTCAGCACTCAATAAAACAGTCTAAGGCCATACCGCTCGTGTCTTATTTTTTCACCCTTAGACACAATGTATTGCCTGGTACCTGTGGTGTACTCCCTAGCTAGCCCTGTACTAGGGAATGTGTACTGAAGCTGGGGTGAAGAAGGCGGTGTTTGCGGTTAGCAGCAAGCGGTGCCTTCTTTGTTCTCGACAAAACTTTTTAAGTCACACCATTAAACTAATTGCCAACTGTCTATTTGGTTATAATTATTTTGCTTTTTAGCTCCCGAATGGCAAATCGTTCGATGTTTTGGTTCCAAAGATTTTTTTCTTAATCTCTGAAAGATCTTCTTGACATTAAATGAATTAACATTAATCCTGATAACAAATGAAACAAATGATCTTAAGATTATTGGTTACTTTCCAAATGACCGAAAACATCTGACACAAACATTGCGTAGTTACGGTACTTGGAATGGCTGTGAACTTTCTAAGGCTTCACAATAATCTGCTTATCTCTGTTATTACTAATCTGGGACCCATATTGGATCCAAAGGTCAAAATAACTAACGTGTCAACAATATTGAATACAAACTGATTGAAACGCAACGTCCCTGACTTAACCTTACACACCAACTTATTCGTTGCAACATGAAATTTATTTGAGGTTCTGGTTCTGTTTTCTTTTATTTGTGCAATTATCTAAGTTATGAATGCGTTAAAGATTATTTTTGGGTATTGGTATGAATTTGCCAAAATAAAGTAGGAGGATACATGTTAACGTTGGCATTTACCCATGAATTATAATGTAATTTTTGAACATTTTTAAAATTTGAAAGATTGGTGCTTTGTGTCAAACCAAAACTGTGTGGTAACTTGATGAACTCGTTCAATTAGTAATTCTACATAATTACATTATGTCTGCATGTCAACGCATAAGAATTCAGAGCCTTTAAAGCAGAGATAAAGGATAATAATTTTTTTCCATTTTTGGACCTCACATTTAAACTTTAGGCACTTGGATTACACTGCCTGGCAGAATTCAAAGTGCGGCAATCGGAAAAAAAAGTAAAAATTGAACTTGGCCCCTGAAAAGTAAAACTATTCATAAATGTGAATAAAATTCAAAAAAAATTTCCAATCAACTTGTAACGAAATTGGTGGAGGTGATCAAAGGTGCTATTTATATTTTTTTACGTATATATTTTTTTATATTGTTTTTAAAATCTCAATTTCAAAGTGCGGCGGGAAAGGTAATCCAAACAATTAAAATAGTTGCCAATAATTTTCATTGCTTATTGTCTTTTGAATGTCAGAATGTGACAACACTGATTCTAGCGTCATGTGGTAACATGGTAACGTTATAACGTGGTTACACTGTATTAGGACGTCATTATGTGCCACTATCTCAGATGACCGGAAGTTTGTTTTTCAGGCTGAAGACCACTTAGTCTTTGCGAATTTCATTCGAAAGACAAAAATCCTAATACTGACCTGATTGCATTAGTAAGACAGCTGCGAGTAGAGCCAGCTCCGTTTCATCTAGCTGTAGTTTCGATAAACCGATAGCGAACTCGAAAATAGGTTCCACAAGCATACCCAGACCTCCGTGACCTGCAGGAACGAGAAACAATTATCACACAGTTGAAATCATTTTAAAAGTGCTTTTTCGGTTCAGTTTTCTGCAGAATCTCTGAATTAGCCTGAAACCATGCTGATTTTCAGATTTGAACAACAAAGATAAATACCGGACAATATCACGAGATTTGACTTTTGAGGAGATTTTAGATTCAGGAAATGGTAGAAAAAGCACACCCATTATTCAAGGCCAGGCTCCCATGAGAAAAGACCCTTGAAATTGAAGGAGCTGATTTCCCACTCCCATAGTTCAGTTATCTTTTCTTGGCCCTCACACTTTAGGAAAATTAAAGGGTAAGCATAACTATAAAATGCTAACTGTGAGTACAGACTCACCAGGCACCCACAAGGTCAATGCAAACGCAGCCAACATAACCGCACAAGGTATACAGATTTAAGACAGCACTACGTAGCTTTCTTACAGTCAGTAGTAACAAGAATCTTGTTTTGTGAGATAACCATGCACAGAAACAAGTGCAAGGTATGTTATTTAACTTACCTAGTTGGTTTTTACTGAGTGTGAGCCCGTTGTGGAGTGTGAGTGAGTTGCTCTCGGGGTTGTATCTGCAGGCAGCACGTAAACACATGATCTCCATACAGCACGACTTGAGCAGCAGGATCTGATCGTCTACGTTCAGCTACAACAAGGAAACAAGTTTATGATAACATTCATAAAATAGAAAAAGTGTTACGTCGAAAGTAACGACACGTATCTGTCGAATGACACTTTTGAACGCATGACATCACAATGGTACCAAAGAGACAACGTCATGGCAACAGGACTATTTATTGGTGCTACTGCTCGATACTACTGCTTGGCGTAGGAAAGTGAAATGTGGGATGAGCGTCGTTTTCACCACGACCACGGTCACCACATACTCAGAAGAATGAAATTACGTAAATGCTTTCTACTTTAAATAAAATAGCCAACTCAATGTTTTTCTTAAGAGAAATGACTACTCACTTGAATAAAACCTGGAACTCTCTTCGAGAATTCCACTACTTTAACGATAGATGGCGTCATGACTTCCGCTAGTTGCTGCCACACTTCCGGATCGGTGCGTTGAGTTCCGGTTGGATCGTACGGCTGCTGGTCCTCCTTCTCAGGCTAAAACATAGAGGGCACTAAGTTAGCTTTAAGAGTAGGTGACATCACTAATAAATTTCTTTAGTATATTTGGTCTTCAGAATATTAATATCTTAGAGCAGACATCATTAAATTTGTTTCATGAAAAATGGGTTGGCGCCCCACCCTACAGGCCGGGCGCCCCCCGTACAGGAAACCCTGGATCCGCCAATGACTTGTGTCACGCCTTTTAAAACTAACGGAAGAAAAGTGTCAGCTGCACGGGGCTGCAATAATAGGCTATGCTGCCCTCCCCCACCCCATTGTAATAGGTTTCATATCCAGGATTACAAAGTCTTAACAGTCACAAAGTCACTGAATTTGATAGCTCTTCACTCACCAAAGTTCATAGCATTGGGTGAAAGACGGTGAAGTAACTGGAGTTCACACAGTACTAGTTAGAAAGCTCGCCAGCGATAGATCCACTCTGGCTTTGAAAACCATGGGCAAAGCCATCACACGTCGGAAACAATGGGTACCAGTGGCCCCTAAAATGGATCTCGGTCCCCCAAAAGGTCAAATTTAAAATAAAAACAGAACTCACTATGGTCCAGGGTTTGGGCGTGTTGACGCCGGTCTGCTCGTAGGCGGAGACGATGTCGTCGATGAGGCCGCGGTCCTCGTCCGTCAGGAAGTCGTGGTAACACTGCTCGTGCTTCAGCTTCATCTTCACCGTTTCCTGCTTCCGACGCTCACGGTTCTCCTCGATCAACCGCCGCTTCGCCACGCGCTGCTTCTCGTTCAAAACCACTAGAATAAAATTGAGGATTGTTTTGTTTTGTTTTGTTTTTTCATACTATAGTTCCTTTCTTTACATGAAAGAAGCCTTCAAAGTGAAAGTTTTCAATTTCTGAAATGTCAAGGCTTTCAAGGCTGTTTACTGTTAAAACTGTTGTAACTTTCCTTCTAATAAGGTGAATTGACGAAGTTGTGTTTTGTTGTTGTTGTTGTTATTGTTATTGTTATTGTTGTTTCTTTTTTTGTGTGTCTTTTTTCGAAAATGCCAAAATCAGAACACCTTATAAGGAAATAAACTTACAATCTGTTGCCATGCCAACTCGAACACACTTTTTGAATCGACACTGTTGGCATTGGTTACGGGTGTTTTTGTCTATTACACAGTTGTTGTTCCATTTACAATGGTACTGCAGGTTCTTTTGGATGGTCCGTCGGAAAAATCCCTAAAAGAACAAGAAGAATGATAATCTTTTTCTTTTTAAATAAAAAGAACGTTTTATTTCATTTTACGTTGGAAACTAATTGCAGCAGTGACAGAAAACCTCGACATCTTCAGTAGTACATTGAAATTGCTTGAAATGTCTGTAAGTTTGCCTTTGACAAATTGGGAAAGGGAAAATTCAATTTAATAATTTTCAAGATTATTCCTAGGCAGAAACAGTGCATAATTTCGGGAGCTGTGCCCAACCAGGTGAGCCATAAATAGAACCAATTTAAAGGGAAGGGATTTAAAGCACCTGGGGTCATTTAAAAAGGCAGCTGTATTATGTAACATAGGGGGTGTTGTGTCACAGAGAAGGGTCTTGTGTTACCATGGCACCAGGTGAATGAATTGCATCATAACAAAAGGTTATTCAAGCTTAAAATGGACTGGAAATCTACTCAAGGTGTGCCCTGAGGCCAGGTGACCAGACACAAGGGGCGCCGTTCAAAGTGAAGTCATACGTGACGCAATATACTATGAATGACGTAACAGTCCCGTTACTGGCACTGCGTTATTACTAATATCATTTCATGATTGACTTGGGGCAAATCAAAGCCCAATGCCAGTGGATTAATTACCATCTGCCCTTCACGGCCTAATCTTTTTACTTCACTGATTTAACGTTTTACTTTCAAACTTGATCTTGATACCATAACGTGTTGCAAAGCACAGCAAGATAACGGATCAAAAGGGGTGTATCCCTCATAATCCAAAATAGATTAATTCTAATCATTTAATATATGAAAATGAATCAAAGCTGTCGAATTCGCGCATGGTGATCAATTCAAGACATCTGCTGAACAAGAAAATGGCACGACAAGGGAAACAGAAGGAGGCTGTCTGCCACAGAGAGAGACAGACAGACAGAGAGAGACAGACAGTGACAGAGACAGACAGACAGACAGACAGAGATAAAGTGCGTGAGTCTGTGAGTAGGAGTTGCATTAAGTCGAGAGAGTTGGATTGAGAGTAGAAGACGTAACTCTTCAGAACCAAACGTACCTTGCATCCTTCGCAGGTCATGCACCTGTAGTGGTACCCTGTCGCTGCATCACTGCACACCACGCACGGCTCCGGTCCGTTCGAGAGGTCCATGTAGCTCGGGATGTAGGGCTGACCTGCTTAAACGAAAACAACTAAGAGTCAATAACATGAAATAACTTGTAGGGTACATTCTCTTGTGTGTTTTAACTTCTCCTTTTACTGTGGCAATCCAGAACCGCAAGGTGTTTGAAATTGAGTCAGGTCTTCAGTTTGTTCAAACAATATCGCCACGCCTATTGACTGTGCTGCCTGAAGTCTATTTAAAAAAACACAATAAATATAATTCCTTCATGTGTGTTTTATTCCTCGCTGTTTCTTGAACATCTGAATCTATAAATTTGTCCAAAGCAAAATATCACACAAACAACAAGAACAAAGATCACCAGAGAACAAACCAATTCCACAAATTGAACATTCCTGCCTTTTCTACTATTTCCAATTGGATTATGAGAATCACAATTCAGTCCATACCTGATTTTTTCTTGCTTCGTTGACTCGATGTTTCTTGACAAGGTTGCATCACGATTTATGCCAAAACGAAAGATGTCAAGACTTGTTTCTTTCTTGAACAATTATTTCTCCATATTGATATGTCCTTTTGTTACGTAACTGACGAAAGGGATCACAAAATGAAGAAAGATGACATAAAGACGACAATGATGAAAAAAAGATGATGTTGACATTCATGTTAGAGGCACAACGATGGAGTGAAGAGTATGGAGACTTGTCTAGTTGTTTGTCACTCTGTTTGCGCAGAAGTGACCAATAAGGAATGTCAAAATGTAGGACAGAGAAACAATATTGCGTCGCAGATAAATAAGAACAGAAGATAGAAGTAGCAATGATTGTGTGTGAAAAGGAGTGGCCTTTGTATGGGTAGTTGTCATAGGTTGGGATTCTCTGTAATTTAGACGAATGAGATTCCTCCCTGATCTTTGCGCGGGAGTGCGGAGCTGCTCTTGTTCGTCTGCTTGCTGTGTGACCTCATCTGACCGCCACATCTGTGTTCATTTGCCCTCTTTGTGCTAACATTGCATAATACAAGGTGTCTTTGGAAGAACTAGTGACTAGTTTCAAGAAATTCAGCAAATTTTCAGCTAAAATACACCAGAGCACAATATATTTTTCAAATGTTTTATTTGGTGGGCCTGGTACCACCGATACTGATTGAGGTTTACAAACCAGGACATTGCGGGATTAATAACTGGGACATTCTACGTCATTAGCACAGTTTTTGACCTGACCCAAGCTGGTTCCTTGGAGTTTCATATTTGCACAAATCCTGAGCTCTGCACTCAGTCGTAACGTTGCAGCCGTTCAGACAACACCTTGGAACAGTACTTAGCTTTAAAACATTTGAATTTCACTTCATTCTGGATTAAAAATGTAAGTCTCAAACCTTTCGTTCGTAATACTGAAGGAAACATGTTCACCTCAGTCGGCGTTTGCTTTGTTAAAAGAAATACAAAAAAAATCGAGAAATGTAAAATATGGAGTATGAAAGTAGCACCATTTGAAGCAACGGTCAATTCATGAAATTCCGAAACCAACTTCTGAAATGTGCGAACAACCGACTGTGAATCCACTGGATGAAAATACAAAAACGGAACATTTGATGGACCATCGTTCTAACAACGGGAACAAAGGTGCCACCGAAAGGCACATTTGAAATGGATTAACCAATTGCACCAGGAATTTGACATCAATTGAATTTTTACTGTTTAATTCTTGTGGATTTTAGTTAATTTAATATCAGGACTCTACAAACAACGGACAATGTTACCTTATTTTAAAATTTTGGAAATAAAATATCACTTGTGTGTGCACGGATTTTATAATTGGAAGTTGTTATGGTTAAAACTTTTCAGTCTACCTCAGGTTGTCTGTATTTGACCCAACCAGGGTACATTATCATGGATTTCTTTCAGTCAAAATTAAATTTAGGAATTTACTTTGGATAAAATGTGGATAAGTTACCAAATTGGTACCGTTGGAAGTTTTAAAATCAATTTCACTTCTTTTGAAGGGGTACCAAATGATGTATCTCTGGCAAGTGCAGTCGTAAACCAACTTTGAATTCATGGGTCCAACCCATATTTAAAGGGGACGACCCAATAGTTCCTTTGAAGTTAGGATATTGTGGGACATGTGAACTTCTAACCTCAGCAAGTTCAACGGTTGACACACGAACTGCCCTGAGGCGGAGTTCCAGGTCAATGGTCTGAATGATTAGTCAGTTACTATCATGCCTTGACTTAAGTGCCCCTTTGGAATGTGTTGGTCCCAGTCTGTGGGCTCAGCTACATTGGGTGGTGGTTTCCATTGCAATGGTACGTTTAGGCCTTGATGAAAATTTTTATGATGGTCATTACTTTTAAAGAATATTTACAGCTCGAACATGTTCTTGTTGCAGAAAACTCCTTTCTCTTTTGAAATTTATTTAGCTCTTGTCTGAGGTATTGCGTGTAGAGTGTACCCCTCCAGTCCCCCCCCCCAACACACACACACAAAATCAATTTTTTCTGTGTTCCATACTGTGTTGCAGTCATAAAACCTACCAATCAAATAGTTGTTTTCATTTTTGTTGAGGATGGAGTGGAATCTTGGTTTGTTGACAATTGTGGGTTTGGGCATAATTAACCCAGTCTAGTTCCATTATCTCTACTGAATGACACATCAAAGCAGAAAACTGAGCAATGTATAGCTCTTGTTGCCCTTTTTATGGTGGGCAATTTACTAATAATGGTTCCTTTTCCAAATAAGGAGATTATTGGCTATTGTGGCCATTAGCCTATCATTTCTTGGGATCAAATGTTTCAATACTTGCATTCATAGTTATGATCCTTTAATGGGTCTTCAACAATGACATATTAGAATTCCTATGCATGGACGTTTCCATGAGCACTTAATAGTTCCTTTGGGCGTATTTTGTAGACCTTTTGAACTTTATTATTGAATATAAAATACCTCAATATAATTAATACATATAGCCCATTGTTACAGTCTGTTTTCCCAAATGGAAAGATCTTTACAAAGTCTTATTTCAAATATTATAGTTGTTCCTTTAGATAGAGTAGGCTGATGTACATCTTAGTTAAGAGCATCAGTGAAGTGAATAGCTTGACTAATGAATATTTTTCTTTTCTATTGTGAGAGTAAAGACAGTTTTAACTGGGGAAAAATTAATTCCAAACAGCCATGCTTATTTGTATCTCAGGAACAAATACTGAGTTCCTTTGATGAAGAACTTGGCTGCAGGCAGGATGAACTTCTGACCACAGGAAGGGCCTTGAGGCTGTTTGGAACAATCTTAGGCTTTCGGCACTAATCTTATTCCTTTCAAGACCAAGCTTTAGAAGTAACCGTGTTATTTTTTAGATTCTTTTTAAAGTGAAAGATTTTCTTTAGTCATGGAATGGCATTACAATATTAGCAGTGGACCAATGATGAAGACCCTTGGTAAAGTTTGTTGAGAAATGATCAGTCTCTGCACAATGCAGAACTTGTATAATTTCTAATACAATCGGGGAATGCTCAGACTGTTTCTAAGAAAATAACTTATTTTACACTTTGTAAGTCTTGGTTGCAATTGTAGACTACAGCAGCCAAAGTTCCCAGCAATCTGGTACTTCATACAAAGTTCATCAATATATTTATTTTCAAGGATTTTTTTTGTACATTTCAAATGGGTTCCTTGCTGTTCCTCCCCGCCGTAAAATTTATGCTGACATTCATTATGTGAAAGGCATTTTGTCATTCTGTGAACAGAATATAAAGCAACTGATCAATTTTGCATTAATGATCTAATGTCCCTTACTATCAATTATCTTTGATGTTACAAACATCAATACATTAGCAAATGTAGAAAAGATGGGACAAGAAGACATCATTTCTAAGGCCCCATTTATCTATTGTGATGGACAATGCATTGGTTCTTACATAATTCAATGCTGATGTCCATCAACTAATGAACCATTGCATGATGCACAGGGAAAACAAGGAGATTAAAGTGGAAAATTAAGCTCCAAACAAACAAAATAACCATGTAAACCTGTCAGATGCTTTGAAAACAAACATCCCTTGTCATGCAATCCAGCATGGCCTTGTGAACTGTTTCAGCTGCTGAACATTCACTTTCAACCTGACTTTACTTTTTGAAAGAGACAACACAGCTTGTAATTTTAAATTTAAAAATTCAGAGTTTAATTCAGAAAGGCCAGGATGAGGTGCACCATTACTAAGGACTAAGAGTTTTTCTAATCAAAGAAATTAGGGCGTGAAATAGATCTAGAATTCCCAGATATATTCCTTTGTGACTGGTTAGGACAGTGATTAATGAGCAACCTTCATGTTGAGCACAGTTCTGTGAAATCAGGCTCCCAAGAGTTGAGTTTTGTTCCCCTGAGCACAGTCATAAGTCAAACTCTAAGAACCATTGGTCTTGATGTGTTCAGTGAACTGGAAATTAGAGGGTCATTTTAAAACGTGTAATGGTATTTGGATGTTTGACCTGAATGCGTTAGAAAAAAGAACCAGTTTGTGAAATCAATGAACTTGTTAAGTTGAAATTGAGCTTCCTAAGTATTGTTTCATAAAATCATAAACGGAACATAGATGGCTAGTTTTAAAAAAATACTATGACCAAATGTGTATCATGCAGCCATATAAAATTTCAAATGCACTCTATATTAGAAACATCTGTCAACAGCTTTTTGATGCTTTTTACTGCCAGGTGCTTGATAAAAAAAGTTGGAGCATGCACATGCAAACGTTTGACAGTAGGGAGTACGAACATCTATTGACAATGGCCTCCAGTGATTGCCAAAGAGCCCTGGAGATGTGTGTGGTAATTATAATTCCCCTAGTAAGGCTCCTTTGGTCACGCATGTATTGTTAGCACATGTTTTAACAGAGCAAACAATTGCTCACTGACAGAACTTTGTATAGGATGACATTCTCTGTGACGGGGCTTTGTCTGGATGAATATTTCTATTGACACAGCCATGATGGATAGCCATCTGGCTGCCATATTGGAGATTAATGTCAAACACTTCAGTTTTCAATTTCCTCATATCCCAACAGCAATCTCCATAAAAGGTCCAATCCATGTTCAAGAGCACATAAATAGCTTATCAGTTCAACAAGAGGTCTCCTTTGCATTAGAACTGTCAAAAGTGCAATAAACTCATATTCCAACCTGGAATTGATCATGGATTCATGATCCATGAGAAGACAGTAAACCTACTCATGTAAAATTAGTTCAATTCATTACACTCCTGTTTAGGGTGCACATTTTTAATTGTCACTAAATCCAGATGACTAATCTGGGTTGAAGAAAGCGAGGATTCTCCAGCCAAGCTGTTTCACTATTCTTCACATGTTAGTTAAACGCTAAAAAAATTAGTTCAATCACATTTGCAGTTTTTGTGTTATTTTCCTTTCGAAATCTATCTTGATAGTGGCAAGTATACTCTTCAGGGTAAAGTGCCTTTTGTGAAGAGACGAACAGTGACAGGTTAACAACCAGTGACCTTGGAATGGCACCTGATTTGCAGGGATATACTTTCCACAACGTTAACCACGAAAAGACTAAAATATCCCCACGTAGACTTTGTCATCTCTACCCTTTTATTATAGATAATTATGGACCAAGTATATAACAAAATTACAGATTTCAAAACTTTGACTGGATAATGCAGTTGGTTTCCGAAAGGCAGCTGTTATTTTCCAAATTAAAGGTTTCCTTTCTTAAAACGTCCACTTTGTTTCTTGAGAAAAGAATGATGCTTGCAACATGTTTCTGGCAAATGTGTGGAAAATAACCAGGAAGCCAAAACATTTCATAGTGATCCCACATACATTCTCAAAATAGCCTGTCTGGGGGATCAAATCTTAAAGGTAAAAGATCAAACCAAGAAACATGAGACCACCAGCATGAGGAGAGAAGAGTTCAACTCTGGGTAAAAGATGAAAGATGTTTGCATTAGATCTAAGTCTTGAGCTATTTGTACTGTTCACTGGCTGAGTGATATGATAAGGTCAATGGTACAGGAATGTGCATGTTAAAAGTAAACATTGGTAAAATATATATCAAGTGCAAGACTGGCTTGTCTCAATGGGTGGGGTGGTCAGTTTAACCTGGTACCCTAGCATCTGTTTATTGAAGAACCCGGTGCCCTCTGAGAATGTAAACTTCTTTCCATGTCTGGTCAAGAATGTCTTTCTCCCAGACTTATCTCCAGCTGCTAAAATAAATATTTGTACACAGCTCTAAGAAAAGCTTGTTACCACAAAAGTTCCATATGCCACAAACAGGCAGTGGGATCCACGATACCAAGTAATGGAAGTGGACACATGATGGGGGATTATTTTAATGGGATTACAGTTCCATTTAAATTGACACTTTGATTATAAAATGGATTAGGTTTACATTAATTGACAAATATGGGAAGTTTAGGCTATAGGATTATTAGAATAATGCCTATTCAAAGATATCTCAACTTAAATCAGTGTCACGTTGTAAAGACTTGAGATAATTTAATCTAGACAACAATAGAATGAATTTTGAAATAAATTATCTGTACACATACAGCTGAATTCTCCACCACTTGAAGCAAGCTTGTCATGTTAGATTTCTCATTATTCTGAAGAGCAGTTGCTACTTGTAGTCACTTTGAGGTTACAAAGAAATAATGACATGAATCAGAATCCTTGAATTGGGGAAGAAACTGTACTGGGTGACCCTTGCCAAATATAGGTCAAAGGATTGGATTTGTTTGCCGGCTGCCCATGAGGTATGGTCAGATATCGGTCATGTTTAACACGTGGAAATAGAATCGTATCGCTTTCTGCTTGTTCCAAGTCAATATGATAATGATAAATTTATACACGTTACTATCAGCCAGACCTCCTGTGCGAGCGACGTGGCAGCAATTCATTTCAGCTGCTGCAGAACTAGTGTAACAGGAAGTAGTTACACAGCACTGCCACCAGATGTCACTACAGTTGCCTGGTAACAAGGTTATTAAGTGCATTCAATACATGCCATTGTCTAACCATGAAATTAAAAGCAATATATAGATTACTAACTGATAGTGATTTGGAATTTTAAATTCCTCCAGCCTGATCATTGGATTCTCCACCATTTGAGGTAAATTGAAAGCCATGTTAAACACGACTCCAGACTTTAATGGCAAGGGCTCTTCCTACAAAGCCTATTCATACCACGTACTATCAGGACTATTGTGCCTGCCTCTCAAATGATTTTATTTGCATAATCTATAAAACAATTATTTAGGAAGGAGAAATGACCAGGTGTGGCCATGTTTTGTATTGTGCTAAACTCTTGCCCCCAATATGAAACAAAAATTATTATGAATACATTGCAAATTCTTAAATATCACACCAATTGATAAGAATACAATGTATTTAATATGAATGCTGCGTTGTTCAATACACATGTTACCTTTTATTCTTAAATATTTGTATCAGCACATTCACAGTTCCAAAGTTGAATTGCAAAAATATTACCCAGAAATCTGAAGGTTGTTCCAGAACAATTAGAATCCCACAAAGGCAATAAAATCTCTATATATCAAAGACAAAGGGCAGGAAAACACAGAATCACATGCTAAATTAATCTCCCATTTTCCACTCAACCAATCATTCATTTAATCTTCTGCACGCCTATTCAACAAGCTACTTTGGCACCTGTCAATGGAAGCCCACTGCTGCACTGGTTTTGGTGGCCTTTTTCACTTCCAATGTAAATATTTACGCTTAACTTTTTGTTGTAATGCTTCTCAATTGGTTGGTTTTTCTAACCAGTTAGCATGACCTACTGACCACGCGGTGACCGCTATGAGCAAGAACGAATATAAAAAGTTTATCAAGTTGTAAATCTATACAGGCCCGGATCCAGGAATTCCCGTGGGGGGGCCCAAATTTTTTCGAAAAACCCCTAAAAAATGGGAGAAAATCGGCAAAAACTGCATGAAAATGAAAAAAATTCCGACCGTGGGGGGGAGGGGCGCCTCCCACGCCCCCTGGATCCGCCAATGCTATATACTTGAGCAAATATCAATAGATATGAATTGGATTTCTTTACAAAAGCATTGTGTGCACGCTTGATAAATAATTTCATGCTACAGAATACTTTTCATTTAGTTCTGCTTATCATTTCAGACCTCTATCATTTAATCTAGACGCTACAGGATTTATTCCATATATTCAATACCTAACCACATATTAAATTCCTTTCCAATCCTCAGTAACATCTCATTACAAAGTCTGCAAAGAACAATAACAATACAAGTGAACTCTGCATGCGTTACATTTATGAAATGAACTGAGTTTGAACTATGGTTTTTAAATATCTACAACAGAAACCGAACACTATAATGAAGAATATCAGTTTACTTTATGTAAATCTATTTTTAACATTTTAGTCACTGTGTGTGGATTTCACAATGTACAGGTGTTAAATTAACTGTAATTATGGCGAATCTAAACTTCACCTCCGTGGGTGGGAATGGAAACTGATCAAATGGGGATCGCATTTTTCACGGAAAAGTAATAGTTGCTTGGAGAGAGAATCCATGAACAATCAGTTCTGTCTTGTGATGACCCATCCCAGATACAAGGACGTTTCTGCAAGTCAGAAACGTTACAATCTGTAAGTAAGCAGCTCTGTCTTTCTGTAGTTTCCTGTTTAGACAAAAATGGGATCTGCGATGGTTGTTCAGGGAAATGTGAAAAATAATTGCCAAACCAGCCTCCCATGTACAAACCCATTTCAGGCAACGTTTTCTTGCTCTATACACATATTTTCTTTCTTTTTCAGGTCTTGCAATAAAGCCAGTGAAATAATACAAATACAGACAGTACCTCAACCATATTGGAAATTACAGCATAACCATTTTGAAATACTATTACACAAGACTTTTGGAAATGAACGTCAGCAATCAACCATCCAAGATTTGAGGATAAGTAAGGTTAGAAACAAACTGAAAAATTACTATGCCACAAAGAATTTGATAATAGACAGGAACTAGGAACACTTGGTGGGACCCTCCCAGTACAGTAATGCAAGACAAAAGTGCTCTGAATACCAGGTCATGAACATAATTCAGTTTGGTGCATGGGGTGCGTTCTGCGCATGCCTGAATTCATTATAATAATGTTGACCCAGACGGGTCACTGTGCACAGGCTGCCTGGGATTTGGCAGCCATATTGAATTCTATGTCAGGAATTCTATTCTTGAATTGATGTTACCTTGTTGAATATATCATATTTCTATTGTTCCTCGAACCACACCTCCATTAGTTTCTCTACGTCTATGTGAAGAGAGACTATTATTTTGTGCATCGTTGTACATTTTCATTAAATGTTGATGGCCAAAAATATTGTGTGTTTTTGGACGTCAAAATTCAAATATTTGATTACCCACATTTGACTGAACGTGTAAAGTCCTGTTGACGTACTTGGCCTACACTTTAGTACAGATAGGAGACAAATGTGAAAGAACCAACCAGGGTATCACCAGAATCAACCTGAAGAAAACTGACTGTCAGTCCCTTCATTCTCTTGTTTTTAAATGGTTTGATAGTATCAAAACTAGCTGCTAATCTACTGTTTAATTGGCTTCATCTCGAATGTCATAAAGCACAGTACAATACCGTACCCACCAACCAGTACAATACCGTACCCACCAACCAGTACAATACCGTACCCACCAACCAGTATGTTACGCATGTGGCTGTCCAAGTTACAAAGCAGAATGTTACGATTGGTTACGCAACTCTTTCAGGGCTAACAGTAGCCTCTGTAAACATAACTAAGGCACTTTAAACCCCCAATATTGTACAGAATGGGGTAATACTCCACCTGAGGAGGCCAATTTCCCAGTTTCTCACCCTGGGAACCACTAAGCCTCTGTTGATATTGTCAATAGATGTAACTGGATATTGGGTAAGAATTACCGCATACATCCAAAAGGCGCGTTTAAAATTTAAATGTTAAAATGGCTTCTCATTTTGAATGCTATCTTACAATACTTAAAGCAAAACAAAGTGCAGTGTTCAAAATATTCGTAGATGAAAGATTTAACCTTTTCAATGTAATTGCATATAAATTTACATCGCAGGAACATGGAACGAAGAAACAAGAGTTCGGAAGTCATAAAAGTAACGAATTTCAAGGTGGTATGTTACAAAATGTCCATGCAAATGTCCCAATTTACGTGATACATTTAAATTTTACAATACTACATCCCATAATTATTTTTATCGTTACTTTTCAGGTAAATTGGAAATATTTACTATGATGAGAGAAATAACTGTCACTGGGGCAACGGCAACCTAAGAGCGGGAAATGACAGGATAACGATGTCTGTTCACAACAGGCTATTGTTCAGAACTAATCTTTAATTAATTCTCTCTTGTAAGTTACTGTCTGTGAAGATTTAATATGATTTATACATACATGTACACTATACTATTTAGCTGATCCAAAGTTTGTTTTACTCTGATCTGATCTTGTTAATCTGTTAATTAATTAATTAATCATCAAGTAGCTAATATTAGCCTGCTAAGCTAAGAGGCTTGACTTACAAAATTAACTTGAACAGCGAACGTTGCTGTAAAACGTGCGATCATCAAATACATGTGTTTAAGAACCGTGTTTTCTTCAATGGATCAGCACTTTTCTGTTTCCAAACATTTTCGAAATATTCTAGACCACAAATCAAAGAAAACTAATACCTTTCTTCTTTTTAAGCGGAGACTCTGAAGTATCAGGGGTCGTGGAACTGGGTCCACTGTGAAAACTGGAATCTAATTCATCGTCAGAGTTTATTTCGTCCGGATGGAGCATTTGTCGGTAGCTTTCTGGGCCTCCTCGGCTGGAGGAGGTGGAGGTGGACGGGCTGTGGGAGAGCGGGCTGTCCCTGCTGCTGCTGCCCCAGAAGGACCCCTGTCCAGCGGCGGAACTAGGTGCCTGAAGGGACGGGAGGGGCCCGGGCAGATTGAGCTGCAGGTGAGTCTGCGGTGGACCTTGCTGTAACATGGTGGTTTCCGTCGGGTAAGGCTGTTGTTGCTGTCCGAGGTTGTTCCAGGAGTAGTCTGGGAGCTGCTGTACTTGTGGTGGCGGTCCTTGGGGCATTCCACCGCTACCCCCCTGTGGTCCTACCCCTCCACCGCTCACTCCTCCGAGTCTCTGAATGTTTCCTGTATTTACCTGTCTATGGCCTGGAGGGGAGTTTGTTGTACTACTAACGCTTTGGTCGTACATCTAAACCTCTGATCTCTTCTCTCCTTCCTCTGCTTCTTTCACCAAACCATTCAGTTATCTGTCTTTATTTAAAATTCTGACTTCCTTCCAACAGTAGGTTATTTCTTTTTCCCAGCTTCACTTCACTTCTTAGCTTTTTCTTTCACTTGATGATTTCCTCAACTTTCAGTTATTTTGGTGGAGATCACTTCCCTGTGTTAAGCCCGTTTCCTTCTTTACTTACAAGTAAAATAGTGTCCAATAAATCAACTGTTACCGCATCACAATGTTGCCTCCAGTTACTGTCACAGACAACTACTTGTCCTTATCTGTTGCGGTATGCTATTGTACACTTTCTGTCAGACGCAGGTGTTTATGTACTTGGTGTGTCTTTTAACATAAAATAATTAACGCATCAGAATGACCAATGAAGAGTCCAGCTCAAGTCATCCGCTCACGTTCCAAAGAGATAAATGAGGTTTGGTTTGTTACAATTCGGATTTAAATGTTTCTACAAAGAAGACGAAGCAGTTCTAATAGTTTATATCTAATTCTAATCCCCCTCTTTCCAATAGGCCAGATCCTCCTGTTCTGATCCCAGTCACTATGACTACATCCTCTATTAAAGGCCATCTAAACTAACATGTCCTTTTGGCTAAGGTCACCCAGCGTTCACCACATCTATGCATTCACTTATTTTTCTCTATCATGCAGTTCCTGAGTGGAACTTGGTGACCTGCCTCCCCTTTGGAGCTGACAGACCTGAGACAAGTTGGACTCTCCCACTGCAGACAGTCAGTGCACGTAAAAACAGCCTCGATTTCGTGTGAGACTTGAAAACAACTCCATGGCCCACATTCCGTGAACCCGTGACGTCAATATAGCCGCTATTCATCGCTAGCTGGCGTTAGGTAGCGGTTTGGGAATACCGCTTACATCAACTGGTCCAAGTTCTCTATAAATTCATTTCCACTGGCTAAGGGTAACTTTCCGACATTATGGTGCTTTATTCTTTCATAACTACGAGCCCAAGACATGTTGACTCTCAGCAACATTCGTCCTGTTGTACCAACAATTCTATTTAGTAATTATTCCCACCCCTTTCATATAATCGTCCTGGCCCCAGTTCAATATATTATTGATAGATAGAGTGATGGAGAGAGTTGTCAATACGTTTAGCCAGAAGAGAGTAGAACAATAAGATAAGCTCAGCCCCCAGGACATCTGTTTGCGGTAGTTCCAAAATCTGATGGCCACTTCAGGGTTAAGTTAACTTGGACAGAACAACAACAAAACAACATGTCAATTAAAAGGAACCAACGAAAAGGTGAAGGTCACATTTCCAAATTGTAAACACAATTAGATCCAAGTATTTAAAATGATGTATCTTGTGAAAAGGTACACAGAACTATAAACAACAGTCTAGGTGTTTCCATTCAAAAGTTGCTTATAGAGGGCATCAAGCAAACTTCTAAGTCAAATTCCTCTGAATTCTGGGCCTGAATCAACGATTAATCGTAGCGACTAACATGTCATTTTTACCAGTTGAAACAAACATTTGTAAGATCTCAAAAAATCTGAAGGGTTCTTTTTATGAAATAACAATTTTTCAGTATTTCTTCTTTAAATATTGCCAGTTGTATAAGGAAATGACTGTCTTTCTGCGGTTACTCCAGTATCTCGGGGCTCCGCATGTCGCACACAATCAATGAGACGGCAGAATTAGACGGCCTGACCCGGTCACGGCACCTCAGAGACGGTACAAGGACCAACCGAACGGCTTGCTAAGTAATGGGCCTTGAGGAGTAGAGAGTTCAAGCTATTCCTTGTAAATGTAAGCAAATTGTATGTTTAAGATGCGCGTAACTTAACCTCAGTTGCAACAAATAAGTGTTGAAACAAAAAAAGATATTTTGCTTTTCCTCCGAGAAAGCAATGTTTTGTGCACTGCTGTGACACTAGAAGATTGGACAAAATTGGCTCATAACTACACATTGCTGTTTTTGAGTCTTCAAACTCAAAGAAGTGGTCAAATATAATTTTAAACTCGCCATTAACAACGATAGTATTTCAACTACTTTTCCATGTGAAGGAAGTGATAGCCAGTGTTCCCCTGACCTGCATTGTCCACCATTGGTAGGGAAAGCCTATGCTATCACAATTGAGAACAATATAGTATTTCAAATAACTAACTTTCAAATGCAAAAGCTGTTCTGTATTTCAAAGCATTCGATATTAGAGAAGAGGTAATTATAGCCTTTTAACTAGCTTAGCTTTGGTTTGACCTGGTCACAAATATAATGAGGATGAACCATTCTCTCACTGCTCAACATCATTCAAAGAATTCATCAATCAAGTCCTGACAGGTCGGGGAACTAATGGATTACGCTACAAACACTCTTAGGCAGAATTACCATCTCCTGAAAGATGTCCATTCAACCCATGATAAGCTATCATACGCATTTCTTGTTCATTTGCCTAATGAGATTTTGTTACCAGAAATCCAAGACAGACCAGAGACAACATCCTGACATGGTTCGTTTCACAAAAACAGAGCATTTCCAGAACGATTCTTGTCCAGAATATTACAGAGCACTTCCAGAATGATTCTCGTCTAGAATATTCTGATAGTTCCTTGCTAAAACATTCGTTTGCTCAGCGGAACACTGTCTGAGTATTTTCAGTGGAACACGAATAAGTTGTTTCTAATTTTCAAAGGAAGAGCTTCATTTCCTGTTTTCTTCGGACATATCTTGTTTTGAAAAGACATACAAATTAACACAAAACTGAAATAAAATTTCTCATTATCGCCAATGTCATGTGTGTGGTAATAATTAAACTTTCAAATAACCTTCAAATATAAACTTATTAATTAGTCCTAACTGTTGTTTAAGGCGTAGGCCTCATTGTAGGACAGGGAAAACGATTGAATTTTTATCAATTGTGGCTGCAGCGGGAGACCCTAGGAAAGATGTGGACCACATGTCTGATATTCTCTGTCAGAACCCCCACCCACCCCCAGCTTTTGGTATGAGTTTCTGTGTAGTTTATATGATTTTTCTTAAAATGCAAATTTGAATTGACCTATGCTCTAAAATATGCTTTATTGAGGCTACTAAGTTTCATATGAATAGATGTCTCAGATTTTTTCTTCCGCGTTACCAAAACTAAGAACACATGTTACTTATTGCCATCTTATGCCTTGAAATTAAAAAACTTCCCACTATTTAACTCTCAAATGATATCAATCTCAAAACAAATTAACCTTTAGTGACTTTTAATTATCATAATTATTAATGAGAGAAGGTTAATAAAACTAGCTTTATTACTGAAGGTCATACGTAAGTTAAGAATCATGATGACCATCAGCATCTTTGACCTGCGGTACACTAAGGAGACTGAACAGATGACAAAATGTTAACAGATAGTGTCGAAATGCAGTTTGATAACCATCTAGAGTAAACAGTCAAATACGGAAAATTCAAATCGAAATTTATTTATCCAGCAAAATGTCTATCAGAAAGCTCAAGTACCCAAGGTCTACTAAATTCTCGAAAAGTTGGTAAAATATACACTGGATAAAACTTATCTTTGTTTCATTTCGAGATTTCTCATGTACATTGTCTTGTTCTACGAGAACTATAATTTGTTAATACCTCGGTTTTTTTATTTGTGTTGTCCTGTTTACCTTGAGATTGACAGATTTTATGGTTTTGACCTTTTGGGTTCAGATTTGAATTTAAATGTTCACTCTGCTATTGCACTTCAGTGGACCGTGCATTGGTAAATGCTCTTGAACAGGAAGGTTCCGATTCCCGTGAACTCAGCTGTGCTCGGTCACTGTGGCCTTGAACAAGAGCCCAACTGCCTAACCTACATTCACTTTATTGACAGCAAAATTTGCATCTAAAGCAGAATTCCTACAGGATTTCAAAGTAGTTTCCAACAGGCATGTGTGCTCAGAAATTGAATGAAGAATATTTTTGATTCAGAATCATCCTTGCTGTCATTATGTGCAGTAGATAGGTGAGATTCAATCCAAAAAGTAAAGACTCAAGGGAGGCATTCTCAGTCTGTCTGTCTATCTGTCTGTGTTTCATTTTATTCAGGTGAAAAATATTTGTTGAAAGGACATTACCCGAGAGAATTAACTCTTTGGTTTTTGTTAAGAAGACAGGTTGTCCTGGTTTAAACATTCGTGCCGAAAATTTATTGAGAGTTACACCGAACCAAGTAACCTTAACTGAATGCACTTTACTCTTCATACAAACTTATGAAGTGTTACATGAACTCCCGTAAGATGCCACTTTTTGAGCCATGTGCTCGTGGTTCAAGGGTGGGAACTTATCTGTTTTTGTGTTTTCCTTTAATTAGTTAATGAAAATTTTAAATGGCTTTTCTACGAAATAAATGGATTATTGTGTTCATCACTTTTCTAACGTCCCAATTCCCACCAATGTTGGTCACATGTAGTTCTAGATAAATAGTTTAAAAGGTTAGACTTTCATACACTTGAGCAAACAACAAAAACCTCATGTCCCGGTCACACTAAGGTGACTAAGTCTTGGAATTTTTATTCCGGACTTTGATTAAATAACACATTTAATATTGCAATGTTTAAGGTAATTGATCAACTTGATAAACGGTCACGGTCTTTGTTATAAACAACATTATGAAATAATTTAGATCTCTGATCAAATTTGACAGCCCTTCACGAAAATGGTCAAACTTACAGAATATCATAAGCCAAAAGCTCGCACATCTTATGAACATTTGTTACAAAATTAAATTTTGACTTGGTACACAAGTGACACATTATTTTCTTTATTGCCAATTACAGCATTGATGACTTCTAACACACATTGTGTGGTGATTGTTTTGATTTGTTCAATATTTTGTACTGTGAACCCTGTGGTTGGTGGATCATTTCGGTTACACCTGTTTAGATCTTATGCTGGTTAGAGATTTCAGTTGTGTCATTGTGACCTGTACGACGGATCAGGTCAACAGACTTTAAGCAAGATTACGGACAATTGCTGCCATTCACAAATGTACTTGCTTAATTTTGCTTTGCTTAATTTTAACATTGCTTACATAAGCAATCTTAATTATTTTCTTGCTTAATTTCAGCCTCAGGATTCACAAACAACAAATTTTGCAAGGATGAAATTTCATGTAACACCTCTTCCTATTGGTCGATACTGGTCAAAAGATTAATTTTGGGTGTGAAATTATGAACATTGTAAAAACTTTACGTAAGCCTTGTACCTTGCTTAAACTATTCCTTTGCTAAATGCTACATGAATTACAAAATTGCAAAATATTAAATAAATAAGCATAAATGAAGAATTTTTTAGCTAAATTTGCATTTGTGAATTGCAGCAATTGTTTCATTGAGCTTAATTTAACTAAACTAAATCATATTATTTACACATGCGCGTGTACATTGTACGTTGTTTAGTACCCACATGTTGTTTAGTGACGGTTGCTTGCTGAGCTGAATGCCCTCTATCGAACATTCAGCTTTCTGTTTTCACCAGATTGTTGCTTTGATTTCTGACCTGATTTCTGAAAGTTCTGGCAAGGTGCCAAGGATGTCACATGAAAAGCCTGGCCGTGCAGTCACGTGACAGACAAAATGGCGGCATGAAGCTTGGTAGCCGACAGGTTATTTCCTCGTTATAGATTAATCTATGTATGGATTAAAATAGCTCTTGACCTTATATTTAAACGTATCAAATCACACGTGTTAATTTAACCGAAAATTACAAATGTACTTTCCCTTTTTGATTGATGGCCGCTTTTTTAAGTGCATCAAGTAGACTTCTTTTTTGTCATTAATGAAAAAAATTCAAGGAGTAGAAATTAGACACACGAAGTACTGTCATTGGAGGATCCTAATGAGGTACATGTATACGCGGCGTCTCATCAGACCTTCAAACGTTTTTCTCTTTATTGCCAATTGTTGTCTTCGTTTTGGAATAAACTAAATTTAGGGCCCCTAACCCTGAGAGAAATACTGGAACCTCCTGGATCTGCCGTTGACTGATCTCTGAAATTTATCGAAATGACCTCATTTTGCCGTCATGACATTGTCATCTTGTCAACAAGCCACAAAATCATAGTTCTTTCGTAGTTCAAAGTTTCTAACGGAACCTTGATTCCACCTTTACTTACGTCACTCAATCTCATATCTATTCGTCAACAAAGTGATTATTTCTGTAATAAGCTAATTATAAACGAACATACGAATCTAGTTAGACAGGCTGTTTACGTCATCATATTCTACTGCGACAAGTAAGGATGATAATAGAGAGCTTTTGTTTCCCGTTTTACGTCGCTTGGTATGTGTAAGAAGAATTGTCCATTTAGCTAATAGAATTATGACAAGAACGAAACGCAATCAGGACTCTATTCCATTGACTTGACGGGAGTTACGTTTCCCGCTGAGGCTGATCGTGGTGAATTCGTCTGACCTATTCTCTTGGTATAGGGTGACTCTGCCCATCGGTGTTCAGATTGCGTCGGTTGTCCTCTTACTCTTGTGTGGGCTATGACCCACAGTCATTTCTATTGACACCCGTTTAATGTGATGAGAACATGGGCAACCTGCTCCCTGTAGCATTCGAAAATTTAATGGTTCCAGTTTTACACTATAATATTGAAATTTACCAAATATCTCAACCGAGAGCACCGAGAGCTGAACTGGGATCGCTTGCTTCCAAGCGGTTCTCAATCCCCATGTATTGGAGGATCCAGGATTTCTCACACGGGGGCGCCATCCTTGGGGTCCCGTAATATTTCCGCAAAAATCACCAAAAACTGCATGTAAGTGAAGAACATTTGGGCCGTAGGAGGGGGCGCGAGGCTCTGGCGTCCCTTTGGATCCGTCAATGCCATGTAACTTACACTCTCTAATAATAATGACCACATTTCACGCTGTGTACTGTGCTTGACCCTACCAGCGCAGGCTGAATCCTGCTAAACAGGTCCGAGCTCCTCTAATCAGTAGAACAGGATTACACAATATCTACGGGCCATACGTCATGGAGGGAGACAACCAACGAACAACCGGAGACAAAGACCTGCCTTGAGTGGCACCTGACTTAACCGACATTGACCTTTTACGGTAGTCTTGTTTTACATGGACCTCTTCATATTCAAGTTCATTTTTGTCTCCCTTGATCAGCACACCTGCCTTTTACGGCAATTTAAGATGCCGTTCAACACAGGTTCTACTGTACCGTATTCCCTTTAATAACGGCACCTGTTGTGAACGTCATATTTTTAGGGGGTGTCTGAATTAAAAATTAGAAATGCCGAGTTCGAGTGGCACCAAAATCTGGTTTCACCTTGTTTTTGTTTTTCACCTTTTATTTAGTGTGGATTAATACATAAATCATCTGCTAGGAAAAAATCCGGATTTCCAGAAAAAAAAGAGAAATCTGAACACAAGAATCACAGTGTTAACAAACAACAGTAGTCCGTTACATAATGATCAGAAACAACTGTTTTTCGCACCAGCCCTACCGTAACTAATTAGTAGCGATACAACAACTGATAAAACTGATAGAATTACAAGTACATGTGTAACTGGACTTACATCAAACCAAACTGTGTAAACACACCCTGTGTGTGTGTGTGTGTGTGTGAATATGTTATCTGCACTGATCCTTTGACCTCATACAGGACAGCGGGCACGAGAGCCGAATGCAGTTGGGAATGTCATGAATTCAATTGTTGAGTGAACCGTCCACCATTTTGTAGGAAGCATACTTTGCAAAATTTGAAAATAAATTTAGATCTTGGGCGATGTACATCATATTTACAGTGGAACACAAAGTTTTCCAGCCCGTTTTTATAACCATTCACTGGTGTGCGGTTACAGTCCAACGCCACCTCATTGGCTTTGGGCTCATAGGCTTAATTTTACAGGGCTAGGGCTGGTGCATTGAGGACGGTACGTTGAGGCTTATCAAAAACACGCTGTCTATTTCCTATTTAGTTCAGTCTTTCACAATATTCAGCCCATTTTTCTTCACCCGTCATGACTGTCTCGCCATTCTTCCCATTTCATTTTCATTTATTTTGTTTGTTTTTATTTGTTTGATTTTTTTTTGTTTTGTTTTTTAATATTGCATAATTTCATAAACCACTATTCACGGTCTGGTTTGCAAGACAGGTAAAAATATCATGATCAGAATAAAGTGAATGCATACGTATGCTTAATTATGCATGTGTGCTACGCGCATGATATTGATCACTGCGCTACGACGTATTAACATCGTTACGTAACGTCATCTGATCGGGACGTTGTCATGGTAACACAAGTAACAGCTTGGGTTCTCTTATTGATTGATATTGGACATAACGATTTTCTGATGAAAATCACTTACAAAGATCTCATGCGAATAAAGTGTTTGACCTTTGACCTTTCAATGCCGCACGTGAACAAGTTTAATATGAATAAGTCCTTGAAAAGATGAGATTTTGCTCAATATCAAAACACCAAAGAAAGATCACTCAAATTGAATGGGTCATCACACAAGTGCAACCATTGAATTGCACACATTGGAAAAGTAGTATTCTCTGCTGTGAGCTCATGAGTACACTTAACCATTTTACCGCCTCCCCCCCAACACCCGCCCCTTCAAGCTACCCTCTTCAATAAAAGTATCAATTGGACTTTTCTTAATGACGTCATTAAACCACAAACAGCAAACAAACAACCAACACGTCAATAGGGCTTGAAGAACAACGCCACATTCTACGTCCTCATGATAAGGACATTCTCGTGAATTACCCGTGTAGTTCGCGCCCACCTGCCGGTTCCTCCCTTCACACCTGCCTTACGTAATCTACACATTGACAAGAGTGCATCATTAGAGCTATTAAAATATCTACAATTAGCATTTTTAGCAGAAAATCTCAAATTGTCACAAATGTACCAAAGTTTAAAATGTTTGTGTATGAGTAAGTTTTTTCCGAAAAAATTCCAGGAAACGTACAAAACGAAAAATTTCAAAATATTAATAATACCATAATTATCCGGGAATTTCCTGGTGCATTTCAAACTGACAATTTATTCTACACTTTGACATGTAAAATTTTAAGTTGTTTGCGCAATAAAACAGTATAAATTAGCTTGAAACCTGAGGAAAGGATGCGATTCACTTTCAGAATTGGACAGTGATTGTTATTGTTCGCGTCGAAAGCACAGCGAGGAATTCTATTGTTCCCAAAGTGTGTTAAAAATCCTACTTTACAAATTTCCGCATTGGAGGCAAACCCCTGGTACACAAGCTGTGGAATATAAAATATGAAATGAAATATATTACGATACGTCTCTGAATGCCTCATTTTAATAGCAAATTTATCAATTTTATTATTTATTATAAACTCTGTCTGACCTAAGCTAGTGAATGGTTTGATAAACAAGAATGCCTTCCAATCAAAGGCCGAACCGCCCACTTCGCAAATAGTCATTAAAACGCAAATAGTAACTAAA
>JBCAUI010003351.1:0-22619 GCA_038406195.1 Haplosyllis anthogorgicola
GTAATTTTGCTTTTATTTATATGTTAAAACTATTTAAGTTAAAACAAGTTTTACTGTAAATATTTAAAATAAATTTTGTAGGTTAGTTGCTGTAGCACTTAGAATGAGTAGTTATTACAGCTTTAGATGTATAGATATAGGAAATTTTGTGCAATAAAGGTAAGTAAAATATTTTTTGAGATAAATAATGATGTAAAAAAAGTGCTTTATTTTCCTGAAATTGTGCTTCATTTTCGAAAAGATGTGCTTTATTTTTGTGCTTTATTTTCCTCAAACCCGCTATGAGGACTGCTATATTGAAGCAAAATTAAACAAATCAGAAGAAGAAACTAAAAATTCATTTGTTTGTTTACATTGTGATGTCATGTTGCTAAGGATGACATCAGTTTTACTACGTCATTCGAAAGACACACGACATTACGTTCCGACGTAAAGGCCTTTCATCAGAAATTTAGTTATTGAACGTATATTGTGCACCATAAGGATTTGTAACTGCTCTCTTCTTGGTAAAGGTAGACACTCAATTTTCATAACATGGTAGCTTCCGTGAGGCGTGAGGTTGATTCACTTTTGGTAGTGTGATACTTAAGTATTCTGTGTATATTGGTAAGTAATTGCTGGCATATTATTTTCTGGTTATCATAGTTATGATCAATAATGTGTATAAATAGCCTATCAGGTTCAGGGTTTGAACATCAGTCTTTGATATATACAAATTTCGGAGCGAGAGCTCTGAAGTCTGTTACAGTGAATAGCACAGGTTACAAACATAACATAAAGGGGATGTTTGCCATAGGCCCGTGAAATGAAAAAGTGGCAAAATAATTTGTTTCCCGATGCTTCTTCAAGATGTTTATTTAGACTTTTAGTTGTTTGTTTCCATGGTAACTGCGGAGATATGAAGGTAAATCTTGCGGAGATGGGGTATTGTTGCATCTTTGCATGAGTTTTTCGTATTTACCTTGAAGTGACTGTGAGTAACTGGCTGGTTACGTTCCAAACCAAGAGGAGGTAAAAGTGCACACAATAGCAGTTTGTATTGTAACTCGAGAGAATAACCTCGAAAGTGAAAGCATGAGAAAAAGCTCTTTTATTTATTGGATCTAGTTTGTTTGTACCGTTTCGAAAATGAGGTGTATCGATTCTTGTTGGTATTGATATTTTGGGTCCATCTATCACTGAACAAGGGTTATCAGGAAAAGTACTAAACACCCGGCTGTGCGGTACCAGGCATTTTCCCCAACGAAGGTCTATCATTATGAGATCTGATAGCAGCTATGTACACAGGTTGTTATATATTCCCTCTACAAACTAGATCGGTTTTAGAAGAGGGAAAATTGACGAGGAATAGTTGAACTGGAGACATCACATCTAAGCGCCAGCTGTATTCAATGGTTGTGCAACCCATGTGTCGCAGAAAGCAGTTCGTCTTATATCTGGAAGACTAAACAAGATAAGAAGTCAGTGCACACCGATGTACCTGCTGTATTTACTGTTACAACGATTCAATAAGAAGCATGTACGGCAGACTACAGGTGGTAACAACTAGTGTAAGTTGAGATTTTCTACGAGGCGTCACAATGGCTACATCAGTGAAGGTTAGATTGGTGCCTTTGCTAGAGTGGACACAGGTTAATAAGGGTCATGCTATTAAATCCGATCTGGTAGCCATTTACAATAGAAACGAGAACGAGAACGAAAATGTTTATTTCGAAAGACGAACAGCAAATGAGTGGTCACCAGCTGAAGTCTTTGGAGCAGATGCTAAAAGCAATCATGTGAGTTTCAGTTGCACGAAGTCCTTTTTTGAGACAGAGACAGGAAAGCACAGTGATAGTAATGGTGAAAATGTTGGTGGAGAAAACATTATTGGAAGGTATGATGTAATCTGTAACAATAAACAGTCGTCGGTGAACAACATTTGTCAACCAGATTGTGATAACGCAGAGACAGACCGAGATATTTTACCCGGTGATGAAACCGAATATAAAGGTTATATATCTAATGAACCTGCGCACTTTAACCGGAGTCAGGGTCTTCTTCGGTGCGCAGGGAATGACAATAGAAATTTGGCCGGCTGTAGCTTGAGGACTGAAAGAGACAGCAAACCTGAATGTAATTCTGAGGATTACCGCGTCCACGAACCATTGTCCAACCGTAATGTTATATCAAAGGAACCAGAAATAGAAGCAGAGAGTCAGGAGGCTATCTCGCCCAGAACTGGAACCACTTCAGATATCTTACTTGCGGAATCCATTAAATGCCTTGATGGATTAAGTCCCGTAATCTGTGACAAGAATGACGATAGAGATGTTCCGATCAATGATCATTCTACGAATCCGTCTATCAGTACAGGATATTCACGGGGGCATAACATAGATACAGTGACACAAACCGACAACAGAAGATCTGTGGGGGATTTACAGGGTAACAACAGAAGCTCCGATTCCTGTGGTGAGTCGGGTGGAAAAAGTTGGTTTGAAGGTTGTAGTGGATGTAAACACAAACATCCTGCTGTTCGTACCATCAGTGCTCCAGGGGAAAGAAGGGAGGCAATAGATGGCGGATGTGCAAGAAGTGATTACAGTCAGGTGGACCTACATCCGCATTTTTCAGACTCATATGATTTATCCATTTGTAAAGCTCCAGGACCAATAGAAGGTAATATCAAATTCATAAATACTCAAAAAGGCGTTGTAAAGTACACTCCTTCCCTGATATGGCAAGTTCGTATTTTAGATTCATGTCCAGCTGAAGAAATCCAAGTATCAAGAACACTGAAGGATGATCAGTCCCGTACAACTGGCTCAAAATGTAAAGAATTGCGCAATTGTATCACAGAAAAAGCTGGTCAGTTTACACTATCTAACACCAGTGAGCAAATAGAACAAAGTGATCTTAATATACGTAATGGTAATAGTGCTGTTAAAGTAGCGCCAGCTGCTGCTACAGGTGCGATGTTACCCAACAGTAATACTCGAGGCTATGCTGCTCGCGAAGGTGTTGCATGTTCAGCATACGATTCCGCTGTAACTGACAATTACAACAAACTCACCGATGAATCTGTTGATGACTCAGCTGTTGGCCGTACTCCATTGCTGGAGGATGGTAGGCTTGTCAAAAATAAATACACAGAAAGGCCAGGTGTGAAAGGTGCAATTATAGATAATAATCCTGAGCTTAAATCTCCCGGATGCCCTTGTTGTCTTATCTCACCTGATGGACCTCTACTTGAAGATAAATCCCATCTACCTGGGCCGTGTGCGTTGCATATTGGGAAAGAGCCAACTAACAAAACTGACATGGTAGATAATATATTGAAAAGGGAAATATATAAAGCAGAGGCTGGCCAGACAAGTCTAACATTTAGGAGTTCCTCTTCTAATATTAGGAGTAGTTACAACGGAAATAGTCCAAGTTGCGACGAAGAAGAAGCTCCGATTGCATGCAAACGGGTCGTTTTTTCGTCTGATGATCAGTTGCCATCAGGTGTGGAGGGTAAAGGCATGCCTCACGTGGGTGATATTGTTGATAGCCAGAACAGTTGTTACGGTATTCAGCGGCCTGGAGCTGCTGCAATAGTTTCTTCTTCCAACACTAACGCAAAACTTTCGATCGAGAAAACAGCAGAAAGTTCGCTGCAGCTGCAAGTAGTAACAGGAAAAGCCAAATTATCTCCCGAAACTTTAGTCCTAGTGCAGACTCATTCAGAAGGAAGCAGAGATACTTCATCACCTATTAGCAGTGATGCGCCTAATTCAGCTTCAGCCGGCCAAAGCCAAAGCTATGCAGCAGTTCTACGAGGTAATATAAAGGTAGAGTATCACAACGGAGCTGGAAAGCCTAGCTGCCCTAGTTCACAGACTAACGTTGGAACAAGAAGAGCCAAAAGTCATCACCAAACTGTTGGAAAGAAAGGAGCAAAAACTGGATTAGTTCGTGATTTTGGTGACAACATTGGTGACAACATGGGGAACCAGAATTCATCAGGCGCGGCTGGAGAACGATCCAGGACTCCAGTGCTAGGAAGGCGAAAGGGTTCAACACAAGGACTGTTTCGGGCAGCTAGTTCATCCATGACAAGATCCGTACCGGTGACCCCTGCAGGCACTCCTGCCAGTATTCGCAGTGAGAAAGTGGGATTCTTTCGTAAGTTTCGTCGCAACAAGAACAGGTCGAGGTCGGACTCGATGGCCTCGATCAATTCTGTTTCATCCTGCGCTTCCACCGCATCACAGAGCTATCCAAGCAGGGGTTATGAGGACAATACAAGCAGTGCCTCGCAGTCCTCTTTGGCAACGAATAGTGGTATAGTAGGAGAAAGTCCTGTACATACTATGGCTGGCACGGTTCCACCAAGTCTAAATATCGCTACACCACCGAGTAGTGTCAATGTCCCAGCACCACCTCATACTTTTAAACAACAGGAAACAATACTACAGCCCATCAGTGAAAGGCCTAATGAGATGTACTTAGCACAGACGCATAATCTGCATTCTGATCTGAGCTCCAAGAATGAGAAGCACTTAGCAGAAAAAATACCTGACCATATTAGTGTCGCGCACAGATCGCTCAGTCTGTTAAAGAAACGGGAGGGGACAACAGGGTCTAACTTGACGTTGACAGATGACGGTTCGGAATATCTGACCGCGAGCGAGACGGATTTAACTAAAACGTCCGCAGGTAAGACCAGTGACAATATACAAGGATTTAACTGTGATAATTACAAAGTAACTCGTGGTACTCATTCTCAAAGTACTCTTACTGTTACTGAAAGCGCGACGAACAAATCAGATGGAGTTCCTAGTGGCCATGTTGCACACTTAGTCGATTCAGGTGTTGATGGAGTGAGATCAAACACCAATATAGAACCATTACATGGAAAGAGCACGGGCTCACTTCTACCTGACCAGGTGTATTATCAAACGCAACACATATCTCAAGGTGCAAATACTCCTACAGCTTCAACAAAACCCAAGAAATCTGATAAAAAACATTCGTCTAGCAAAGCAAAGCTGGAGAAGAATCGTACATCAGACCAATCTAAAACGTATGCCGCAGTGTTAGGAACAGGATTATTCATTGCAAACCTGAGTGATACAGTCTCGAAAGACAACACAGCCTTACCGACGCAAGGTGTAACTGATCCGGTGTGTACCTCACCCAGATGTGTAACGTTTCCCGAGTCAGCTGATAGCAATGACAATCAACGTGTAAACTTTCCATCTCAACCAGCAGCCCCTGTGTGTCAGGTGGAAAGTCCAGAATCCGTTCAAAATCCAGACAATCTCAATACAGATTCTTTGCCCAGAAGCTTTGCTGACGTTGTAAGCTCGCCATCGTCAAATAAACGGGTTGTTCAGCCACCTCGGGGACCTTTCAGTAGTTTGACAAGCAAGGAATTGCGTTCCGGTGTCAGTAATACGATATCAGAAACGGACCAGATGCCTCTTGCCCCAGGTCTTCACGGTAAACTCCCCATAGCCCTATCTAAACATGGGATAAGAACTAGTCATAAACCAGTTTGCGAACCCATCGTTCAACCACAAAATGTAGCTCAAGCGACTCAACCTCCTCCAGCTCATGTAAGTGGGAATTACAAAAATATAAGACCAAGAACGTTTGCTACTGTCGCTGGGAGTCAAGGTGGAGGAGGCAAGGGTCAAATTGGGGTCAAGACTGTTCCGCGGGGTAACGCTGGATCTCCAGCAACAACGCCTGACGGAACGGGAGGTGTCACCTGTCACTCTCTCCCACGAAGTACACTGTCCTCGGCAGGTTCAGCTCCAGCTCTCGGAGTGTGTGGAGCCCGGTTAAGAGCGGCTAAAGCTCATTCGGTACAACAGTTGAATGCTACGAGATCTCCTCCTGTGTCACCGACGAAACCGCCAGAGAGTTCTATTTTCGTAGGAACATCACCGTCGTATCCACAGCAGGCGAAGTCCATGCCTCAACTTGCGGGAAGAATTGTTTCAAAAGGTGATTCTAGCACTATTGTCTCTAAAGTAAAATCTGAGGAAAGTGTCAAATTATTCCACACTGAAACATCTTGTTTGCCGAGACCAAAAACTAAACCTATGACACTGGGAAAACCAACTGCACAAGTGACTAAAAGTAAAATTGCTGTTATTAGTAACGAAAAACGCAAAGATGTCGCATCAACTCCGGTGAAAAATTCGAAAAATTTGACTGCGCTTGCTATAAGAGAGCCCGTAGACGAGATAAGCATAGTTGAAGATGAGGTGAAACAGAATGCAACTATGAGATTCAGCGTCTCAGCTGCACAGGAATGTGTAAGCGAGAGTAGCGGTTCCTTGCACAGACTCAACACTTGCGTACAACAGAATACGGGAGCAAAAAGTGACAAACTGGCAAGGTCTGGGAAGTTACCTGTGACACAGATACCTCACAAAGAGAGAAAAACTGCAGCAAAAAGTGGCCCTGATGGTGGAGTAGAAATATCTAAAGTTCCTGTTCATGCTCAAAAAGCATGCCCACCTGGGCAGATCATTAGTTCCAATGTTGAAGGAAAGATATCGACAAAGAGTGGTGAACAAGAGCATCCTTGTTCTGATAACGCACAGCAAAGTAAATTGCCTGATAGTAAGTCAGCAGTCGTCCATGCGAGCAGTAAATTGCCGACAAGTTCTCCCAACAAGCAACGATCAGTTACCAATGTTACAAAATCACCGCAGAGTGCCTCCAATCAACGTCAGACTAAACAGTTACTGGGAAATGCAAATATTGTACCATCCGAGACAACTAAAACTGATACAAATATTGTACCAGCTAAACGTGATGCAGAGGAGAAACTAATTGAGAAACCATCACAAGACCTCATCGCAAAATCTCGTGCAGAAAGTACATCGAGTGCTGTAAGCAGTGAACCAGCGAAAACTACACAACTGACTGAGACTGGTTGTATGAGTCAGAGATCTGATGATAATCAAATAGAATCAAAAACTACGGGAGTCTCATCCAGTACAGTGCGAGACAGTTCATTTGAGAAAGCTCCTGCTGAAGAAGAGCGAAAAGCCAGTGCGATTTCGAACGTGGATAATAGTAAACAAGAGAATAAATCAGATGCTGCACTTAAAAACGATGGCCCATCTTCGCCTGCTATCTGTAAAGTTAACGCTATTGCCAATAATACTCAAAATCGACCTTCACCTCAGCCAAGAAATATCATCAAAGATGAAGAGGAACACAAAGAGCGCTCTGCGACTTCAGATAAAGTGCATTCAGCCCAGGAAGTCCCTTTCGTGACAGACCCCCGCGAGTCGATCTCAAAAATCACTGACACATCACAACATGAGAAATTGACAATTGGACATAACAAAAATTTAGAGCAGAAGTACACTTCAGTGAGCATAGAAAAAGCACCAACAGAAAATTTAGTACTTACAGCCAAGTTAAACCGGGGCAGTGAGAAACCAACTAATAACGCAGATGCCTCCATTAGTAATGATCAACTAAAAGGTACAGATGTGAAAGGTGACGAGCTGAACAATACAGAAATGGGTTTAGGAGAATCGAAATACGACGGCGCGAAGAAAGTGGCGGTAAACCAACTATCTCAACATCAGAAAATAACATTACAACAAGGTAAATGTGATCCAGAGGGTAAAATTATAGGTGTAAGTGATAAGGGCAGAAGTAACGAAAAGGTTGGGTCAATTAGCTCCGACAGTGCCACAGTGAAAGGCTCACAGTTACCTGTCAATGCTAAAACTGAATATGAAACGAACGTATCGAAGTTACCGAAGAGAGGTGATGGTGATTCTACAGCAAAACCTTTGGAACAAGAGGCAGCAAAAAGTCCACAGCCCCCGCCAAGAACACACAAAGTTTCCAGTATAAATAAGTGCCAACAACCTCCAGGACAAAAAGCAATTCATAAAGATCAAGTATTATCAGCGTCTTCTCATCAAGCTGACTCAGTTGGCAAGGAGGAACCTTCCACTGTCAAAAAGAAGGCTTTGACGGACGTGAAACTTCAGCAGCCTGTGGTCGAACTACCAACAAACAATAGTGTAACTCGACGTGATGGGTCAGATAAAACTGTAAAGTCTATCGAAATAACTAACGCTGCCAAATCGGTAGAAGAATCTGAGGTACAGGACCCATGTTCGAGAACAAGTACTGAGGTAGATAAACAACAAGCTACGGTTGATTCAGTGGACATTACAAGGACCATACCCGGTTTTATTTCAGAAAACAATACTGCAGCTGGCATCAGTTCCAGTCAAGAAACCAGCACAGAAGGGTTGCAGATAACTAAGAAAATAATTACTGCCACCGGTGGGTCTAAACTCTTCAAGATGGATGATGAGAATGGTGTTGATCTAGAGGGAAAATCTGGCTCAGTTACGGAGAAATTATTAGCTGGAGAAGCGTCAGCTCCATGTAGAGTGGATATTGATGTCAAAACCGATCCAAATAGTCAGATCAGTCAGGTTACCCAGGAAACTGTAATAAACAGTAAACAGAATGATAAACAAAGTGAACCTGTTGATAAACATGCTGTAAACATAGTAGAATGTAAGGATATGCAAGTACCTAGTTTAGACAATAATCAGGAGAACCCGACAATTGCCACAGACAATGATGCATGCGAAGGTAACACCCAGGAGGCAGATCGAACTTCAGGATCCAAACCAAAGATTTTTGATGAAATGATCAGTGTAAAGGATGTGAATATTTCAAGTGAAAGCAGTTCTACATGCACTTCACTGGAAATGGACGAGAAAATTCAAAGTGACTTGCAAAGTGTAGAAAACAGTGCAACTTCAGCAGAAGGTGCCATTTCGAAGATAGAGCCCACAGTGGAGGGTGCAACTCCTGAAAAGACTGAAAGTGTAGTGAAAGAGGAGAGTAAACAAGAGGAACCCACACCAAAAGTAAAAATATCCATCAACCAGACAGAGAGTGCAACTGAGGAAGTAGTTGTGTGTGATCTGAGTACTAAGCCTAAAATAATTACCGAAGAAGAGGTGACTTTTACTATCGACATACCAGCTGAGTGTGCGAGGGCAGGCAGACCACTGCCTGAAGTCAATGTGTATGTAAGTGCTACATGCTATGCCGTAACATCTACATCAGGAACAATAAATACGACTAGTCAATTAAGCGGAAACGAAACAACCACCAGTGTGAGCGATGACAGGCAGGCGTTAATGTCGGTGAGTAGCGGTACGGATCTGCCGCTCACCTCAACTAGCGCAGGTGGTGAAGCTCTATCAAGTCATCAGAAAGACGAGACTCCGGTAAATATTTGTATTGACAGAGCTCCATCTGCAGCAGGGGTGGTAGAGGGCAGTGCGGAAGTCAAACATGCAGGCCAGAAGGAAGCAGGGAGCATTGATCCTGCAGCCAGTATCGTAGATGAAGCTGCCGCGGGTGTCCCAGGAACAGATATGAACGTGCATACCGAGCAAGTGGAAAGTATAGCCGAGATTGTAGAAAGTAATGAAGCAGCTAATGAGAATGCATATGGCAAAGGTCAGTCTGTCAGTGAAATCGTAGGATCTCGAGACACAACCATGGAAAACAACGTATCTGTAGCTGGTAACGTAGATAGTTGTACAGTAAATGAAATAAACGAAGGGGACACAGTGGATGAACCACAATCGGTACAACACATGGATGCTATTTTGTCCAAGGCTGAGGCTAATGTACAGTTTGGCAGCCAAGAGGAACAAAGCACGTCTCTTTCATGTGGCAAACATTCAGATAAACCAAGTCCAAATGAAAGCGAAGAAAACAATGGCATTGCAGAACAGCATGCTGGAACAACTGCGGATCCGATATCTATATCAAAACCTCCAGAAAGTGAACAAGCTCATTCAACAGTGATTGCTTCGAGCGAAGGTGGTGGGTGTGATCCAGGAAATATAGAGCTCACAGTTGAGGAGATTGGTGTTAGTTGTGGTGGTACAGATACTGCATCTATAAATACCCCTCCCCAAATTGCGATCACCACTGAAATTGCCAACAAAGACTCAGTTGTTGAAAGTGCACCTGCTGAATCAAACGTCAACAGTACTCAAAGTGCGAATATTTTGGATTATCTAAAGGTAGATGACCACCTAGGACTTAAAGGCGCAGAATCCGATAGCAGCAGTATTGGCAGATTAATAAACAGCAGTGAAGGAGAACACTCGGATGTGAACTTGGATGATATAGTTGTTAGAAATATGGAAGAGTGTAATATTAAAGTGAAAGCAATGGAGAGTGATTCGAGTGATAGCAGTGATACTGAATCTGATGAGGAATCCAGTGAGAGGGAGAGCAGTGAAAGCGAAGAGGACAACAATAAAGTCGGCAGTCAGAGAAAAGGACCGGACACAGTCAATGATTCTGATCTGTCCGACGATTCATGTGATAAACCCAAAGCAAACAAGATAGAAAACGTAGAAGGGACGACAAGCTCGGGCGATGAAAGTTCGGAATCTGAGGATGAGAAGCCAAAGAAATGTATAACAGACGAAGAGAATCACATAAAAGATCGAGAGGAGCTCGGGGCCAAGTCTCCCGAGGATTGTTATGCCGCTAAGCTTGAAAATATGGGGCACAAGGTCGGCGAGGCATACTTTGTGACCCGCAGGAGGAAGCGAGCCAAGATGGTGGATCGAGAGACAATAACAACGTGTACTCACGAGGTGCAGTGTCCCGAGGTGTGCCACGTGAGCACGGATACTTTCGACAGTATTCTCATCTCCTCGTCCGGAAGCAGTGACACGAGTCCATCCAGGGTGCAGTGGGAGGATGACAGTGTGGATGAACTGGATGCGGGACAGTACGATTACTACAGTGACGAGGAGGATGGAGAATGGTACGAGGACTACAGTGATGATAGTGTTTACACTGATGAGGAGGATTCACAACTTGGTGCTACCGCGGCTGGACCGGTTAAAGTCATCTACAGCAGACCAAGGCTGGACTCTCCGCGAGAGCCCAAGAGGGACAGTCTGCTGCGTCATTAGTGCAAATAATCCTTGTTGAACTTCACACTGACTGAGTGTGTCCTGGATGTTCTGAAGTCAGGTTGTACTGTAAAATTCGTGGAGAATGTACAGGTTTTGGAATCGCCAGATCTCAATGGAGTTTATACAGAAGCACTAAATTCACGAAGGAAACTGCTGTGAACCCAGTGCCACTATCAAAGATTATTTTGTTTTCGCATTTCAATAAAATTCTACCAAAAGCCAGAATGTTTTAATATAGAATTCCAGAGTAATTTTTTGAATACACACCATCGTGATTGAGTAAAAAGGATATTCAGCATTTATTATTCAGCATTTTATGAACCTTGATATTAAAAATGTTAACTTTTTGCTTGTCTGTAGTTGCTACATCATACTCTTTGAATCTCCTGTTCAGATCCAAAGTTTCGTAAACAACATTTTTGCAGTACATACGTATAAATAAAACTGTGATATTATTAATAGATTTAATATATTTCCACGAAACCTGTTATGATGAACGGATAAAACTGGGTCTTGTAATACTTTCCGTGGTTTGTTTTAACCGAGTCGAAACATCTCGGTTCACGTCGTTATCGTTTGTTACATTGTATTTGTTTTCCTGAGGTAAACTTGGTTAAAAGTTGCAGTCACCTAAATGAATTAAGCTTGAAATAAATCTGAAACCTTCTCAGATATTCTATGGAAGAATGAATGCTATGATGGTATTCGTTGGTGTCAATTCGCAAAAAAAAATTTGGGCCGTTCTGTAGTTACGATACTCTGCACCAAAGCATTAGAATAGTTTTGGAAGCGAATTGGGGTTTAACGATAGAGTGAATGTGACCCATATTTACAATAGCAATAGGAAGTCATTGCGGATCTTTCACTGTGATAAGGCAATATTTCCTGTTGGTAATACATATGGCTGCAATTGCGCCATATGTATTTCTCAAGCGTTAAATAGACCGATTAATGCTACACAGGAATTTCATTTGTTTTAACGTATCGATGCCTCAATACATTGGAACATTGATTTACGCAACTATTCATTTTACCCATAAATAATCATTTAGATGTATGGTTAAAATATGAATTATTATTGCACATTATTTATTCAAGTTTGCGCTGTAAGAATTCTTATTCGTGTAGGTGTTATACTCATAAATTTATTGTTTCACCCTAATTGTGAATGATATGCAATGTAAAAATTAATTTAAATAGTATTGGTTATGTGATACGTAATAAATATACTAAAATAAATTCAGTTTCTTTATTTTCATTCACAATTCCATCAGAGAGGGTACTGTTTTGTTATTGCTTGTACTGACGCGATGCCTCAAAATAATGGTTGACACAAATCGAATTTATCATTTAGCACTATTTTGATTATCGTGAAATAAAAATATAATCTTTTAAAATTAGCTAAATAACAAGCATGACCCTCAGATCGCAGATGGGAATTTCTTACACGTGTCAGAAAAAATGCGGATTGTTGCAAAGACGATATCGTGCCGATATCAGAATAACCATCTTACATCCCAACAACGCTGATCGTAAATCCTACAGTATTTGAGTAAGAAGGATTCTTTTCGCCGTGAAGCACTCTCGGATGCAAGTTACTTTGATACGATGAATAGCCGAATGCAAAATATACACATTGCAAAGTGTGATTATTGATTTGAAGTAGGTTACAGAATAGAGCGATTTAATAATTGTATTTATGCGAATGCCAACGGTGCCTGGCTTCTATCTGTTGCACATTACTATTACTAAATAAACAGGAATTTACGTTTTGTGTTCAGCGGCAGAATTACGGCATTTCTTGCCAATTTGCAGGCATTGGCTACAAAATGAATATTTGTAGTCTGATATGTTATGTAGACAATATGTTTGAAAAGTCTCAGATGGAAGACAAGCTGCAAGAAGAAACTACATGTCGGAAAATTTTGGAATAAGATTATGCAAGAAATTCAAACGATTCCATTTCTGAAGGTAAACTTTCAAAGTCATAATGGTGGAACGGTAGAGCAAGATATTGCGTCGTTCATTTGTTAGTCACGTATGTATTGGAATGTGAAACCTACTCAACCTAACCGGGGTAATATTGAAAATGTATATTGCTGTACTGCTTTCGACAGATGTGTTTAGGTAATTCTGTGTTATACTAGTAGGTTAATATCTTCGTTTGATTAATACAGTGAAGGATCCAGGATTCTGATTGCTGAATCGCTTGTATTAATTGCCGTAAAAATCACATTTAACGATACCTTCTGTTGAGTAACTTTCGGACCCGAGAATCCGAAATGGATTTACCAACAGTCCTTCTGTCCGGAAGTCATAAATTTGACTTTTATCAGAAAACACAACTCACAACTCAGCTGATCTTCTCTTAGCTATTGAGTATGTTACCATGGTAACATCAATAACTCAAAAGAGCTGTTCTGGAAAGTTCAGTATGAATACTGCCCGTCATATGAATCAATTGCGTAGTCATTACAATAACACTTTAGACATAATTTACATTCTTGTCGTAAATAATGGGTCTACAGTCCTGTGAAAAACGTACTTCAAAAATAAAGCTTGTTATCCTCCCTACATTATTTCGACCGCTGCTGTTTCAAGGTTGATGTACTTCGGATGGTTAGCTTTCAAGTACACGTTGAGTTCCAAGTGCAGGTACAGTAGCCGTGCTGATTAGTCTTTGTGCAAAGCAGGATATGTCGGACTAAACCCCCGATTTACCTTGTCGGAATGAGCACTAGGTTTCTACATAGTTTCGCGCAACTGCGTCAGTTATCGTATTTCGTGGCCAGACCAGTTCGCTGAATCATAGAGCTGTATATCCTATATCAATACTAAAACTACATCAGGGTTTCACCTTTACCTAAACCTAGCAGATATTTTGCAGCCTGTAGAGAGATTGAAAGAAATGTACTGGTGCCAACTTTTGTAGTTTACTCGAAGGATGTTTTTTTTTCATACACAGCGCACTATATGATCTTAAACTTGGCATTGTGTTAATGCGAAGACACTCGATAGTTGTTCTGACATTTAGAAACAGAAATTCGAGATAAAACAATGGGCCAGGAGGGATCAAAAGACGGCGAAGATATGCAGGGCCAGGATGAAGAACACAATGGCGGGAATAATCAAAGTCAGAAACTGGGTGCTTCCAAACAAAGAAAGAACGGGAGCAAAACAAAGGAACTGGGTTACCAGAAAGGGAATAATGAATCAGTTAACACAGATGGGCAGATTCAAGCATCTGGACTGGTGAATACTGTACCTGTGGATGCAGACGGGCAGAGGTGGCCGATGAGTCATGGTCGTGATGAACAGTTACAGCGTGGAGAAATAACAAGAACTGACAATGTAATGAACCCTGGTAGAAGGGAAATGGGGAGAAAAACGGATAAAATGGAACAAATGCGATCAACAGAAACGGAACCAGTTAACATACAAACACAACCACTGACGGTCATCACTGATAACAAAACTGATGGAGATGGACGTTCGCTTCTGGAGAACTCTGAAAATGCGAACAACCATAGAATTGATGGAACCTGTGTTTTTACGAACCAGATACACCAAAAACATGATGCTGCTACTGAAAAACATTTGTCTTCGGTTGACACATTAGCCGGTCACTGTAGTGACGAAAATATCTTAGCAAATCACTTTAAACAATCAAATCAATTGGGTGGAACAACTGGTCAGGGGCCTGGTGATGCCCGAGTAAAACATGCTTTTAAGGATCAGACGGCGAGTTCTAAACTGACTGGTGCACATGGAGATGCAAGTACCTTGCCGAAAAGCGACATAGAGCGAAGATTGGAAAGTCACAGTCAGAGAGTTGCTGCCTTACTGAAGAAGCCACCTCCTTCAGCAACTAATGTACCATCCATAGACAACCATGGTGATCCAATACAGGCCTTTGTGAACTCAGATCATTCTAAACCGAAAACCTACGAATCCATTGAATACAAGAGCGAATATCAAACTAAAACAGTTGCTAATTCTGTGACAGAGGTAAGTAAAGTGGAATCTTTTGTCGGTGAACTTTCTAAAATATGACTTTTGACTGTCGAACGCAATTCATGTTGACACGCACAGGAAATGTTAATGTTTTATTATAAGACATAAGATATTTACATCAAGGACCAGGTCTTGCATTGCAGTCTACAGAAAAGCTTTTGACATGTAAATGACTCGTACGAAATTTCTGATTTTGATGCGGGAACATGAATTCTGTCTTTCTCGATGGATTTGAGTGGAAGAAGTTTGTGATGGTGCTTTGTATGTGTGAAGGGTCTCTCTTGGTTTGTGATGACTTGACCGACAGATACTTATTCAGATGCACTGTAGATACTTCCGAGTTTTGGGCTCGCACTTTTACAAACCACTACATTTTAAGTCTGACGATGCAGCAACAAAACGAATATCAATACCCATTGTCTGCCCTTTTAAAATGTTCACGTTATTCAAAATATGAGGAAAACGCTTTTTAAGCGATAAGAGTGCGTTTCGTGGGGCTCATTTCGGTCAACAAAAGAACGTCTTTCTTGTATGACGACTTTAGATTACATTTATAAATATTTTGCCGAAGCATATCAACGTGATACAGCGGATTTGTTCAAATACACTGGGACTATTGGTTTTTAAGCGTATGTGAAGGAATTCAGATATATTTTGGGCGGTGATATTTTCCTGCTACATCATACATGTTTGCTTTTGGTTGAAAAGGAAAGTATTTTGCCTTAGGAAAGTACAACTTCGAACTGTAAAACATTCGGGTATTCTAATTGGCGAAGTGTATGTAATGTGTATTGTATCTTTTTTAGTTGATGTCATACTGATCTAGACAAAATATGGGATTTATGGATATCTGTTCTAAATAATTGGCTACTTTATGCGGGTTATTTGTAGAAATAACTTTTGTAGGCGATTCATAATCATGTGTGTATCGGTGCCTTTCCTTCGGGTATATTTAACTTTTGATATCATCAGATGGAGATAGGTTACAGGATAACGTAAATAATCTTATTTTTGGTAGCTTCGCAGAAACAAAGAAGCTATAGGTACCTCGTATATATTGGATGTTTTTGTATCGTACGGAGCTGTAAGTGTTTCTAATGGAAAAAGGGCACTAGTTTGCGATTTGACGGATAGATTTCATGAGTAAATACGACGAGTTTTTGTTACAGTCTATCCGCAATCTCTATCCGAATTGTTTCTCACATGATGACATGAATGTACCGACTTGGCGAAGTAAGAATGTTTAATGTTTAACCTGCAGTATGAGGTAACCAGCCCCGTACACCAGCAGAATCTAATTGCGCATCTTGGGACTTAGGTCGAACTAAACACTTGTATGTACTTTATATGTGCTGGTGTATACGCAAAATAAGGCAATAATAACAGAACATTGCGTGACATTAAGGTAAAGTTGGAATACAAGGAAAGAGCTTGTACGAGGACCAGTGACATGCAAAAAATCGTAAATCATTTGACCTCCGCAAGTTTAGGAATGTTTTGGTCCTGATGTGGCATGAAGATTTGAGTCGGTTCATAATACGAGATGCATGGTTGCCTGCCATCAATGTGTATGCCAATGATATGACTATAGGACAAATATTGTGCATTACAAATGTATATTTAAGCGACCCACGAAACAGGTGCATTATAATTTCTGCCTAACGATCTTCCTGGAAGTATCACTAAAAAGAATCTGTGGAATGAACAAAGAAAATACAATTTGGATGAGACAGGATTAAGAAAGTACCTTTTTGATGCAATACATATCTATGTGTTGAGAGGTTTGGTCTTTAATAACATTATAATTTAGAGAGAACACATCTTGATTTCCGTGATCATGGGTGGAGAGACTTCCAAGGAGGAGACGGAATTAGCTGATGGGGAAGTTGAAGTTGCTGTAGATGTAACACCTGCAGGAGGCACCGAGGGTGCTCCGGGGGCAACCGACGGTGAACTAGCTGAAAGAAGTGATCCTGGCAGTACTCATGAAATTGAAGGTGACGGTCATGGCGCAGCACGAAGTAACACTAATAACGTTGGTGAACTTGAAGGTGTGAACTGTAATACTGCAACAGGAGGAGTGAACACGTCATCTGATGAACCTCGTGATGATCAGTCAAACGCAGTTAATACAGGCCAAAAACAACAGGACAGTGACATAGCCGAACCCAGTCTATTAGGTGCACTACGAAAAAGTTTGCCCATTGCTTCAGGTATTGTGCTTTCGGCGAATACTGAGGCCAACGAAGAGGAAAACAAGACTTGTGACGCGAACAATAGAGGTGCTAGTGAAATGGAAAATAATTCAGTGGATATCGAGGAGAGTGGATTACCCACAGAGGAATCGACAAAGGGAAGTGAGTGTAATGAGCAGTCAAGTGAGACTGGAGATGTCGATTCAGGAACACGGGTAACAGAAGATAGTAATAATGATACGGAAGAAGATGCTTCAAAGAATGTTAAGAAGTTAGAGAAAGCATCTTCTGAAGGAAGTGAAGGTATGAAAGAGGATAGTTTCTATGATGCTACTGATGGTAGTCACAGCCCGAGTCCCGATATTGGCGCCTCCACCATAAACACAGGTGAGAATAAAACACCTTCAGTACAAACAAACAATGACATTAGTTCAAGAGATTTACATGATGTTACCGGTCAGAATCCTGTTAACTTAGCTAACATTACAGACAGCGCCGAACGAGGTAATCTACAAATAGAACAAGAACAAGGCCAGTCGGAGGTGGGAGAGGCTCATTCACAACACACATGCCTTGAGAGCGTTACTTCTCCGCAAGACCCGAACACTGGCGGGCCGCAACCTTCGGATGATTGCACGGTAGATTCCTCGCAGGTAGACTCATCGCCAACCAATGATCCAGAGGCGACTCCAGATCAGAGTGATAGAGATAAAACAGCTGATCCGAATGGTCAACATGCCATTGGCAAAGTAGAATCGGAGAGTGAGGCAGAGCATCCCTCAGAATGTGCAGACACGAATCAAGAGACACATGATCTAAATGTTGCTGCTGGTATGCGATTACATACCTCACAAAATGCCAATGCCGATTTAAAAGCATTACCCGTGCAAGAAAAAGAACAGCTACCTGATTCCAACGCTACAGTCAGTGGGCTAAGCGATGGTGATGTTGCAGCACAGTTAAAGACGCTTACAACAACTGATACATCTGCCACTTTGAATCCCATACAACACACTGATGAGCAAAGATCCGGTGTAAAAAGTCAACAAGAGGAGGTAACAAGCGATGATATTCTTGAGACGTGTATTAGTGATAGTGTAGGAGGTACCTGTGCCAGTCAAGACTCTGACAAACCTCGGTCAAATAAGGAAATCAGTGAAGGGGAAAAATCCCACACAAGCCAACAGATAGAGGGTAGTGGAGACACAAAGACGAGTGAAACAGTTAAAGCTTGTAATCAGAACACACAACAGACAAACATTAATCCCTCTGCAAAGATGGCGGAAAATAACAAGAATGGGAATATAAACAACGCAAATGAAGAAACCGAAGACATACCCCTCCCGAAGGGTTCTTACAATTTGGATTTCTTGGATAAATTGGATGATCCTAACTTTAACCCATTTCAAAGCTCATCACAGATGAACATAGACAAAACTACAACATCAACTGAGGAAGGAAATACCTCTACATCAAAGCCAGTGGAACAAAACGAGTGTAACTCGGTGACTTCTGATGAGCTTAAACAGTCTGACAGCAAAGAGGAGAGCACAGAATCACATGTCAAACCACCTGTTACAACTAACAATACAGAAAAGGCTCCTGTAATTAATACGCAAAGTGATGCTGGTCAAACAGCCGAAGCAAACAGTAAAGAAGTTGATGGTAATGCTGAAGTAAAAGTTGATTCAGATGTCAATCAGAAAATAAACGATGAAACTGAATGTGATGGCAACAAGGATAAAGCTAATACAGATGCAGGTAATGTGAGTGGTGTTGATGGATCTGAACACATGCCCTCTCAAGTTGATGAAAGTACTAAGACTGAAGTACCAGAAGGTGTACCAAATAAACACAACTCTGCTGAAGAGAAATCGGATTTAAAGGCCGAAGAAAGTGCGAAAAGGTGTGAACCAGCTGTTGCTAGCGTTATGAAGGGGACTAATGAGTGTACAGAGAGTCAGCCAAACGATTCAAATGAAAATATTGAAAGTGCGGTCAAATCAGAGCAGACGCCAGCTGCTCTCGAGGAGGCTTCAACGGATAATGCAAATGAAAATGAACTAAATAGTCAAGTTGAAACAGAAGGGAACGGTTTGGACATATCTGAAAAAGCAAAATCAATAGCAATCATTGATTCAAACGATACTAGTGGGAGTGACAATGTTAACAAAACTGAGAAAGAAACGTTAAAGTCTACAGAGCAGAACGAAACGTCAGACCATAACCAAACTGGATCGTACGCAAGTGATACAAACTCAGGCGGACAACAGTCTAGCGCAAGTGCTATTGATATGGAGATATCTAAAACTGACACTTCCTCTAGTGAAGTTCCAAATATAAACAGTGATAGTAAGATTAGCTCTTCAAATATAGAATCCTCGTGTGATACTAAGCAACAAGATGTGATAGAAAAATCAACAGACAGTTCTACTAATGATAAGAAAACTGATGCACAAATAAGCCAGGAAAAGAATGATCAAGTCACTGGTGGTCATTCTGAGGAAGAGCAAAATACAGAAAAGTTGAAAGCCATGAATAATACCGAAACTTCACCAGAGAAAATTAATAATGACAAAAATAACATGGATCCCGCTACACCAGAGGTCAGTATAAACTACGTATACAAGTTTCTGAATTGAAGAGAAATATGTCAGTGGTTGGTAATTCTAATAAAAGAGAAATGGATTGGATTTATTTGTAAGAAGAAATCTGTACCATAAGGAGGTTGTTGAAGTATAAACGTCTTAAAGGAACCAATTAGTCCTTTGGAAGTGTACTGTGCAATGGTCCTTGTATTTGATATGTATTTAGTATTTATCATAATGAGTTTTAGTTAAGTTGCCACTAATTGTCAAACGTGACATATGTCAAATATGTGTGCATATGGATTCAGTCCAAATTTGCACAAAGAACTGAGGAGCAATTAAACGTTGTACCCAGCTACATAACAACACTAATTTGTGGTTTAGTTCGTTTCGCTGGAAATCAACAATTGCCGTTTTATGTGATATGGACAGGATGGATTAAGGTTCGGTATCGATTTTTGATGACATGATGAGGTCATGATGTCTGTGATTATTACAGAAGCAGCCTGAGGACATTGTTATTTGTGTGTGATGTTGATCCCGTAGGTGGTTGATCCCCGAGGTGCTTAGCCGAATGGATAGTCGCTCTTGGTAGAGATGAAACGAAACATGTAGTTTTGTGTTTTGTTTCAAAGCTTGCCTTGAGGCATATTAAGCCATGTCATCTTAACTGCTTGTCTTTTATGTAATTTATTTATTTATTTGTTTAACCAAATACAGTAAGTATAATGGCTTCGTGTTGTATTGTTGCACTGTGCAATACAGGAAGGATGTACGTGTGTTTATTTGCTTGCCCTACTTTCCCAGTCATTGACTCAGTTCACGAAGTTCACTTGTTGAGCGATAATAGCAGATCTGGGGCAGTTTCCGTAAAAGTTGTTGAATTGTTTTCAAAGGTTTGTTTAACTTTTAAGTCGTAGAATGGAGATCAGTTCACAATCAAATTTGCCGTAATTTAAAAGGGTAAACTAGTGTGAAATATATTAATCAATATTGTGAAACTATTTATAAATACTGAGTAAGTAAACATAAGATGTTTGGTTCACTGCCAAGTGGATTGTCTGCAATACATTTTTTAAGCGAGGATGGCAAAATGATTTTGCATCCAATAAAAACAGTAGAACAATATGCAGACAGAAAATAACTGCGAATATATAAGTAGCATAATATAGGTTATTTTCTTGATCCATTTACCAATTTGTAATTAACAAGAGTTAGTTCCATAAGGTAAGATTAAAGTAAGTTGTAAATAATGAATAAAATCGAAGTGGAGGGATGAAGTAGTGTACTCAATGAGTTTAAAGTATCTTTGGTACTTTTTCTGTATCAATTCTTTTCCTGCGTAATTTATGACTGAATGAGATTTTTCTATTTGTAGCAAACTTTGTATGAATTCGACGCCAAAGTATTTTCACTGGGTAGGCCAATCGCAAAGATAACTAGTTGATGTTCATATTCAGGCTGGTTCGGTTGCATTTGCTGTTTAAAATTTTTATATTAGGCCGAACGGAAGAAGAAGCTGATGAAATGTGTACGTTTGTTTACTGCAATATTTAGTGATTTTAAACACGAGCGCTTTAATTTCAGGTCACGTTTCAGACCCCAGCAAGAACAGCGGATGGGAAGCTCATAGTTGCCGCTGGAACTTGTGAAGGGATACCAGAAGTTAGTGAAGAAAAACAGGAACCAGAACAACCAAAATCTGAACCGGAGTAAGTTTTAATTTTCATCTTCTGTAAATGACTGAAAAGTGTGACAGAAACAAAAGAAATCTGCATTTAACGGAAGTACAAAAGATTTTATTTATGAGTCATGTCCTTGTTTGGCTCATACCAGAACATGTTTATGCAGAATACGTATATACATTTTCTTTCAAAATTACACCACGTAAGGGGAGTAATCACAAAGGGTAAAAATGTTAGTAGTTTCTCATTTGATGCAGTACAGTTGGACCCCTCTTGCAAGGACACTTTGAATTTTTGTCCAAAATGTCCCCCAATGGGGTGGTGACTTTGCAACAGGAGTTTGGGCTGGTAATTTTAAAAATTGATCAATACATTTAAAAATCAATTGAATATCCTAATAAAGTAACCAAAAACTAAGTGAAGGAAGCCAAAAGTCATTTTATCATGATAACATTGCTTCCTAACTTTACAGTCAAATATTTAGGGGTCCATTAATTGTCCAAATTAAGTGTCTGGGGTCTGTGCTTGACATGGTGTCCATGAATTACATTAGGTGTAATCAAATTCTGAGCCAAAATGTCCGGGCATGGTATGGTGTCCCTGCAAGCCGGGGTCCATGCAAGGGGGCTAGACTGTAGTCAAATACCAGTAGTGTAGCCGGGAAAAAACAGGTGTTATCTCGACGTGTATCTTGATTAGCTAACTGGGTCAAATAATTCTTCTCTAATACTGTTATGCATTTTTATTGTTTGGTCTACACTTCCCATCGCACTTTGAAAATGTACCCCCCTCCCCGAAACTGCACATTAAAATTCGTCACAGCGGTCACATCAACCAGTCTAAAATCTAAATCTTATTGATGTCGAATAGCTGCAATCGGTAATGGGGCGGAGTGAATGCACAGAGCAAGTGAAAGCTTAAAGTCATTTCTCAAATGTTTATTCCTTCCTTGAAATAGTTCAGCAACACTTTGGTGGTAGCAGTTGGAGACAATGGCTAACATTTCAAGAACATTCAATAACATTTAGAAACAGCTAGGGCAGATATAGCATGAATTACTCTGCCAAAGATACAAATAAAATAGGCATGAGAACTGAGACGCAACAGACATTTGGCTGAAACTGTACTGTTCCAGACAGCATAAAAGAA
>JBCAUI010003352.1:0-10322 GCA_038406195.1 Haplosyllis anthogorgicola
TACTGTAAGTTGAGATCCAGAATAATTAACATAGATGTGAGGTGGATCACACACAGTGATCATTGTATTATTTAAATGAACCATTGTATGGCAAATAAAATTATGATACAAATTTCAATTAGGCACTAGCTACCGTATTTTATATAATACATGTACAGTAGGATGTGGCAAAATCCTTGGCAATATTTAACCTTACCAATACATGTTTAACATCGACACATGTTTAAGACTGCAAATTTGTAAATTATATAAAATACAATTTCAATAAAATGCTAAGCAATAAAACTATTGGTAAATACTTTATCCTATTTGAAATTGAATGAATGATCACAACCTAAACATTATGCATGAATATATCTGGTTTCAATATTGTGGCTAAAATTGTGAATATCATAGTTATGCAATTTTTTATTTTTAAATATTAATTTAAATAATTTGATGATAATAATCATTTTATTGAAATTGTTTGTGAATAAATGTCATAAATGGCACACAGTACCTATTTGGACACAAACTTAATGAAGTTGGCTGACAACTTTTTTGCAATTAAAGATTGGTGAAAGAAAATAAAGGCTGAATTTTTTTTTCTCTCTCTTTACCAATTTTGATTGTAGAAAATGAAAGGTAAGGAACACTGTATGATTTCAAACACTTTGCATACATTATATGGCATCAGTTTTTTTCAATTGTGGGCACTACTACATACAATGGCATCCCTAATGTAATAAATTGTATGAAATACGCTATCAGTATTAGATAAATGCCAGCAGTATCTTAAACACTGCTGTGGATGCCCATCCACGGCTGTGTGGATACATATCCACTATTCATACCCAACCGGTAAAATAAATGCTTTAAACTATGTCGAGAAGTTAAAGTTGAGCAGATGTTGACTATATTAAAGCTATCCTGCTGCTTCCATGTACAAGAAAAACCTGCAAAATCCTAGTCAGTAATGCATTTTAGATTGAGACAACTTCTGCTTCTCATACAGAAATTTCAAGTACCAGTCTGTAACCATACACTCTATGTAGACGAAATAATTAGCTAAATTAAAATTATCATCGAAATGACGAGAATTTCCCAGTCATACATCTGTTCTACATACAAAAACATATGTGTATTTCTTCACTGGCTGCTACAACCGGTATTTGTATTGGTGTTTTCAAGTAGACCTGACTAATTTTAACATTTAAGGATTTTAAATTTAAAAATTTAGGATTAAATTTTTAATTTACAACATTTAATGATGACAATATTAATATGTGCGGAAAATGTATCGATCTGTGGGACTTAATCATTGAATGAGCACCATCGCTACGCAAGGTTTTTTTCGTAGTACCTCAAGAAATCGACTTAATGCAGTCAGAATTTTTCTCTACAGTGAAATTTGGAACGATCAGATAAGCAAAGTGAATCCAGTGCCACCAATTTACGTTCTGATTGTCACCTGCCATTATCGAATCTCAGCATGGTAAGGATGCGCAATGTGCTTACCATTTAAACCTATCTACTGCAGTTAATCTAATGTGTAGTCAATGAGATTCACCTTTAATATGACCTAATACATCCTGGTACCTGGTGCAAATTTCTGATCTCTTCACTTGAATCATTTTAACTCAACTGTCACTCACAAACTTCTAATCGCCTCTATCTGATGTTAACATCGTGTTCACGTATAGAAATATACTAAAGCACATAACTGAAGGCCAAGAATCTGTTACTAAAATCATCAGCACACATGCATTACATGTATGTGCCAAAATTGAGTTAAACTCGTATTTCATGCAGCTGTGCATGTCATTGATCCTGGTAACAAAAATTTGTTACGTTTACGTTGGATCAGTTATCATTGTCCGTTGTCATCCAGCGTCAACCCTCTTCCAGGGCACACTGTTGAAGATTGAGATTTTATAGCCTCGAAAAAATTAGATCACTATGACCTACATTCTTAGATTAGCAGCCTTTTTTTATACAGAGCTCCTGGGCACAGAGTTAATCATACAGACTTCATATTTGGTAGGTTTATGCAACTATCTTATCTTTATTTCCTACTAAAATTATGTTGCTGCCTTTTATATTTTCATGTTGCCAGCCACATTTATTTTATAAAAGATTATTCAATCTTAAATTTCTTTGACACAATTTCTTTATTTGGATCCATGTAATACTGTGAATACTCTCTTCCCGTCTCCGGTAATGTCAACTATTTTTTACTTTATTAGTCAATTTTACATGGATCCGATAAATAATTCACAAATGACACAATTTAATCATGCAAACTAAAATGGTTATTACCAAACAAATGGATACTAAAAGCAGAGAACAATGAAAACCCAATAATTTCATAACTGTCTACTTACTAGTTTATTGTTTGGAGAACAGATTAGCATACACAGCACCTAGATCATTGTACGCTCATAATGACGGTTTTTAAATCGCAGTTTCCACATACATGAAGTACCGTTTAACAAATCAAAGCACTTAGAAATATTACGTGATAAATATTATCTATTACCAAATTTTCCCAAATAGATTGCATTGTACTTCGAAACCTTTTCAAGCTTGATAAATTTATTTATGTGTCCCTGTCACAAGAATAAAAAAAGCGTTCGAATAAAAATTCAATCAATGCTTTGAAATGAGCGGATGTTCAGTTTTAACCTCGCGCCCCCCGAATAGAAGCAACCTCCACAACCAGACATTACGGGGTACATTCCCCCAACGCTGGCGCTGTACATTACGATAAAAACCTCCAAAAAGTAACAAGATCAAAGGCTTACTGTGTGTGTAAATTACGGCTTACGGCGTGACAAATGGGCATATTTTGACAACCCGTGTCCATTCATTTCATTTGTACACTGTATGATGTCGCGGTTGAAAAAAAAACCAATGCTACGGTTTTCTTGTTGGCATTCCAGCGCACCAAATTAGTCCGCTAATTACACCCGCTACAGGTATGTTTTGGATGAACTTTGACGCAGCACACAATATTTGGCAATAGATTTCGTAATGAACGATAACTCTTCAGACTGGTAACCCGCATATATATCGCTGAAAATGTCGGATCTTTGATACAATGTTCGCTTCAAGAAAATATTGATTAAACGTCCTGTTGAAAAAGGTGAAAAGGTTAGAAATACTTGAAATTACAGTGACAATAAACTACAAAAATCTGTACTCTTTGCCCATTTGTGGATTTTTGATCACTCTGAAAGGTTTTATACAGAAATTAACTTATTCTTTGCATCGAAGTTGGTGCGACTTGAGGGACTCCCTGATTTTTATTTATTCCGTAATTTTAATGGTAAAATGCATCATTCAACTATTACAAGCTGAAGAGGCGCTCGTGATAGATTGCTTGTTTAGTAAACTGAATTAACACGAATCTACCTTTGAATATCAACAGCGTCCCAATAAATGGCTATGTTGGCTTGGGTTAAAACCCGGGCTCCGCCAGTGTATTTTAAAGTTGCGAAAAAAGATGCATGATAAAATCGAAAGTTCAGATTGGAACGACTTGGGGAAATGAGTATTATTAATTCCTGCATGACTTGTACAAGGTCGATCCTGATTTCAGGAAACTGCCTCCTCTCCAAAGACATATTTTGGCTTCATTTGGGAAGATTTAAGCAAAACTTTCGTTTAGTAAAACGATGTCGAGACAAGAATGACAGAAATGCCATCAGCAAGAATTTTTACACGTAGCGATACTGCCGCATAGACTATAAAATTCCAAGGTGATTCCCAGAGGGGCATCTAAATGTATGTAATTCACCATAATTGAAATGTACATTACTAAAGAAGTGCTAATTATTTGTGTAACTATTAGTAATGTAACACTTCAAAAGAGTTTTCACTCAACCAGAAGAAATGGCCTATTACACATTACAATGGATAAAATTACTAACCTGAAGCAAACATTCTCAACTTTTTCTTCATTCTGTACAGAACCTGGTGATAGAATATTAGTTAATGTACAAAGATATAACAGGTTGAGCTTTAAAAAATAATAATTGCAAGGATTACAATAAATACATGTACAACAAATTTGAGAACAAAGAAAGGAGAATGAAACAAGTTCATTATATATATCAATTGTGATCGGTTCCTTAAAATGTCTAAAAACATTTTATGCCTTTACTCTGTACCCACAATGTACGAAGAATTTGGAATGTGATGAGATCAAATTCAACTATAATATGGTAAAGTTCCCTCAAAATCATAAAAAGTTTATACCCTTTATACTTGTTCTTTTATGCTAAAGCGGTGTGCCCAATTCATGGGGTACGCTTTTCAATCAATCCATCAAAGGGCAGAAGTTGCGAGAGTCATTTTGGTTACTTTTACAAGCAATTTACTTGTGTTTTGATATCCAATACAGATATCTTCGAAAGAGCAATCAACTTAATTCCCATTCTATGCACGCCCTACGGCAAAGAAAGGCCTTTTAAACCCTTTTTTGGGAACATTGGATAAATATCACATCCAAAGCAACTTGATCGGGTTATATTACCTTGTAATTAGATTATTCGGAGGCTGTGTTGTACAGTTACGAGACACTGTCTTAAAGATTACACGGGGCTGTGGATTATTTATGACGTTGAACATTTGTTGTTGCATGGAGCGGCCGCATGAACAGTCAATAGACTTTCTTATCGCTCGTACTGCAAGATGTTTGCCTTTTCAATAGAAATATTCTTTCCATATAAATTTGTACATAAATTTACCCAAGTTCCCGAGTTTTGGTATATTAAACATGACATTAAAACTTATACGGTTAAGTGCCCAACATTGTTCAGATGAAGTAGTTTAGCTGGTTATTTTCCTAAAGTATCATTTTTTTTATCTCAAACATGTACCACTGGGGTAATGCACCCCCTTCCACCACCCACTCTCAGCATTCCCAAATTACTTTTTAACTCCAGGAAATACAGAAATAGAAAAATACGTAACTACAACATCACCTCTCCTTAGATTTGTTATTATATTTTAATTACAATTCTAAACTTAGTGTTCCAATTGAACAAAATTTTTGCGTAGTACCATTATCATATCTCATTTTATTTGAAAAAACTTTGTATTTAAATGACGGATAATATTTCGTTTGAGTTTTTCGTCTATAATAAGCAGCAATCGACTTGTGAACCTGATGCTGCCATCTCTTTTTGGCCAAGTTTTCACAATGAGCCATGTATTTTCCTCAATGTCAAGCAAAGATCTTGCAGTGTTTTGGGGCTTCGCCCCAAAACACTGCAAAATCTTTGATGTCAAGTAACTTTTAAGGCAGAACTATTTGTATCACATTCTTCACATTGTGTCTTTCTTCAAAAGTTGTACTCGAAACAGCACATACACTTGTGCCGGATAATTCAATCTCGGATAAATTGCTAGACCTGATAATGTGAGGGTCATCTCTAGTGTCTACGCCTACTGACATCAAATCTCGGGCAAAGTGAAATGGTTTTAATTTCATTTTAAGTCACAAAAGTTGCCCAAAAGCAGTAACAATGTATCTACATTTGAAAAACAATAAAAGATTTATTCAATTGTTCAATAAGTCACTTCAAACAAATAAATTTGTTTCATAAAGTGAAAGAAGCCACTTCAAACAAGTTAATTTTACTAGTGTAGATAGAGAATTGCGGTTCACCGCCCAGTGACTGTAGTGTGAATTCACCCTCATAATTCTATATCTTTTTTATTGGATAAAATTTGTGTCAGAAATACCGAATTATCCGAGGACAAGGTGTATTTTCTGTTTTCATACAGTAGACCTTTTCTTTGAAACTTTTACAATAAATTGAATTACTCTAATGTGCTTATCACGCCACCAATAATTTTTATTTTTTGCTGAATTGCAATAAATTATCTTTCCTTTTACCTGTAAGATTACATATCCCTGTCCTCATTTTTTTGAAATTATCATAAAATGGCAAAACGAACTTATTTTCACAAAATGGACATATTTTCACATCAGCTAATATCAAATATAAAACAAACATATAATCAAGTTTTCGCACGTGTGAACTAATATAAAATGGTGACCGATCAATTGTGTTTGCATAATTTAAGTTAATCATCTACGCTACAAATAAGTAACGTTTGTTAACATAGGTCCTGACGAACCAAAGCTCATTTGACATTATCATGAAACGAAGACATTACAGGTTGCAATATTGCATGTATACAAATAAAATGTTTTAAAAGGATAACTCTTAAATTCGTGATCCATGAAAATAAAAATTCGCCAAATTGGAAATTGGCATGAATGTAAGAAAACAAAGAACAAATTGGGTATTCAGGTCCATATGCCGGTCAAATATAAAGTTTGTATTATTGACTGTAAGCTCGGAATTAAGGTTCAAAGAAAACAAATATGGCTACCAATTTGCGAATATATGCCATAGTGACATAATTTTGCTAGCTGTTGAGGTCCCTACGATCAATACATAGTGTGCGCTCTGAGTAAGTGTGCAACGTCCATGAAAATAATAACGAAAACAATCTCCGTCGTGGAAATATTCTCAACAGAATAAAAACCTGATAACTTTAAAATTTTAAATCACGAGGAAAGTAGAAATGGCCCATTCTCTTCATTCAATGTCCGTCTATATCGTAGAAATACACTAAAATTACATCCCAAACGGCAACCGCAATCGCCAACTGGCTTGTAATATCATGAGAGTAAGTCTGTTGACTAGATTCATTCGGGTTGGAGAAACGCTGATCAATGCAATCCCTGCCTCCAAGATGGAACGGCCCTAGAATATAACAACACAATTTTTAACATGGTGTAAGAAGAACCTACTTCCACTGAATTTGGATATAACTAAATTAAAGAGCATAGATTCTTGTTCTTTTTCTGCACCAATAACTATAATGGAATATTTTATAATACCTGTGTGGTGCATGAAAAACTTGTCCTCCTCCTGTTGGACCTGGATTCTTCTGCCTTTCCACCCAACCTGCCGTGGGCTTCAACAATCTGGATGGATCTCTCTTGACTGATACTGCCACCTTTAATACACATGAATAACCCAAATACGTTTATAAGCAATATCTATGTGCCCCCTTTGGGAGATAAATCGCCAAAAAAAGTTGATAGTAAATGGCCAAAACTTAAACTTTATTCGGGATACAGATGAACCATGCACATTAATGTATTTAGAGAATGAACGCCTCTTTAAAATAGAGAGTTGTGACATAAAAGGACAAACCATACCTGACTTTTGAGTTTTTCTAGTTTTCTTTTTCGTTCTCTTTCTTCCTCTTGCTTTGCAAGTTGCTGAGATCGTTTTTCTTTAACTGATGCAAAATCCTGTAAGTTTAAATTACAGTTTTAGAATCCTGCACCGAAAAAGCTTAATCTTGTCTGTTGGTAACTTTTGCTAATTAACTGTTGAGCTTTTCACTTATATTTTAATAGTAACAGTTGTTTTAACAGACTTACTCTCTCTCTAAACCTCACTATTTCCTGTTGTGCAATTCGTCGTTTTTCTTCCTTCTCCATCTCAGCTTTGAACATTTCTTCTATCTCTTTCTGACAGTCTTCCTCCTGCTTCTGCCTTCTAAACTCATCCACTTTAGCTTTCATTTCCATCTTAAGAATAATTGGTGTGAGATCATGAATCATGAAAAACAAGAGCTCCTGTCATTAAATATAAATAATGAAACGAATCACATTCCTACCTGTCTTTTTCTTTCAATTTCATGTTTCTTTGCTTTCTCCAGCTCTTGACGGAGTTTTCTTTCCTCTTCTTCAGCTTTCTGTAATTCTTTATCAACCTGTAATGGCAATGCAAGTACTTAATGCATTAGTATTTAAACACGATTATTTTTCAGTAGTGCGTCAGTATATTTTAGTAGAGAAATCTTATTCTAATTACCAACACACACATTAATAAAAGTAGTCACATACCCTCCATGCATTAAGATACTGCTTTCTCTCTTGGCGTTCTAGCTCTATAACTCTTTCTCGAGCCTCTTTCCGTCTCTTTAATTCCATTTCTTCGTTATCTTCTTTCTCTGCTTGAGCTATAGCGGTTTCTTTTTCTATCTTCAATAAAACATTAAAACAATAACCTCAAATTACCATCCAACTATATATTCATACCAAAAAATGGAAAACTAACAAGGTGTATGGTGGGAAACAGCGATATGTTACCTCTTTCTTTTCTTTCCATCGTTGTATAGCTTCCTTTTTAATATCATTGAGATTAAGGTATTCTTGAAACCAGTTCTCATGTTCTTTAATTTCATCATCCGTTTTCGTTGGTAGGTGGCTGATTAATTCGCGAAGAAATGTTGGTTTACCCTATATGTACAGCAATAGATCCATTAGACCATGTAAAGTGAAACGTTAAATAAATGACTGTTAAGATCTATTTACATTTACTATTTACATTAAAAATTCAGTTAAATATATAAGACTGCCTTCATTACTAGAACAACTGAAGCAGTGATTTTTGTTTTATGGGAAATGGCTAATCTTCTAAAGGATGTTTGTACACTCAGAGGTAGGAAATGAAATTTTATGAGAAAAGTACTTTGTGTCGATTCCTAAACTTCAAAAAAGTGCCATGATCATAGTCGTCCCATCCACCTCTTATGCCACCATGTTCTGCCATGAATTTCTGAAAATAATGATAGGTCGTAATAAAATAATTTGCAACAAAGTACCAATATGCCTGTGCCGAATCTCTGGATAAATTTTCCTAATTATTATTTTCTGTTGCAAAGACAGAAATTGTGCTGTGGAATGGATCTAAAAGACGTACCTCAAATGCAGCCACTTCAGGAGGAAGATCTTTTGTAATATCTCTTGCGGATGCTAATTCTCCAGCTGATTTAACAGATCTTGCGGAGGGAACTGCTGGTGCAAGCTGAGCCCAGGACTCTATACGCTTATCCATAGCAAACATTTCTTGTGTTGCCAAACGTTCTTCCTTCATCAAATTTTCATACCTGACACGGGAAAGCATGAATGCATGTACTTCAGACATTGTAATACAGTGAATGTAATGCCGACATTTATATGGGAACCCATCACTTAGGACTCATTTGGAATCCTTTTCTCTTTCAGAGAAAGAAAAATTAAGTGTGGTTGGTTTGCATATCTTCAACAGTAAATACTCACTGAATTCTTTGCTGTTCTTTGAAGCTGGAAATTTGGCCCTCAACATCTTCCATGATGACCTTAATTTTTTCTAGAACTGAAAATAAGAAATAGTACCTTAAAGCCAATTACACTAATAGAAATATATCATAATGCAACTTTAAGATGGAGAACTTCCTGATGTGTCCGAATTTTCTTGGGAAATTTACACCGAACTTTTATGTTAGAGGCTAACAGATTTGGAATGTTCTTTGTTTCTCCAACTATCTTCTTATGTTAATATTATGACCAACTGATTGAAACATGTATTTTGGCCACCTCTCGTTGCTTCAATACATATTCCAAGCATTAATTGTACTTACATTCTGGTGTTGGTTTTACATCTTGCAATTCCATTCGAAACTTCTTAACTTGTAGTTTAATCTTACTTAACTGCTGTTCGAGTTTAATTTCTAGAAACAAATTGCATTGTTAATCGGGGTTCGATGAAAATTAATATCAGATTTTATCGTAAATTCCAATGGCAATACAAACATTGATTAAAGTCCACATTTCCCTTGTCGACAAATTATGCTTGTTATCAATGAAAGTGGGGTCAATACATACTTTCTGATTTTCTGTCTTTTTCTGCCTTGTTTTCCGATTCTTGAAGTTGGCTGAATTCGCCATGGAAATCACTATGCTTGCTGTACAAGTGAGTATTTTTCTCTTTCTGCAAGCTTTGTACTCTGTGAAGAAATACCACGGTATTAAACAAGTCAGTAAGACACGCAATTTGATATTTACTTATTTGAGCATCCCTTTAATGCTTAACGTTGCTCTCCTATCTTTAGTCAACCAAAAATCGTGTAAAATAGTGGAATACTTACTTAATCTTGTATTGCTGGATCTCTTTTACAGCTTCTGACTTGGCTGCTGCCTCACTTTTTACCTTTAGTCCCATCTGTGTCCCCTGGAAGATATTACATATTTGCATCAACACATCAAATAAACGGACTTGAGTTCAAAGAATATTTACCACGGTATATTATCTTAGTAATGTATAGTTCATGGCAAGTTTAAAAATAGCAAATAGCGGTCAAATCTAAAATGTATTTTGCAGCGATATAGTTCGTGAGTGATATTATTGTAAAAGAGTTCGCGTTTGTGTTGTTGAGGAGAAGAAGAACGTTTTATGTGTAATGGATTTTAAGTCTGTTAGCAC
>JBCAUI010003363.1:0-10322 GCA_038406195.1 Haplosyllis anthogorgicola
AGTTCTCATGTCCATTTTATTTTATCTTTGGCAGAGTAATTCATGCCATATCTGCCTCAGCTGTTAAACAAATGTAATGTTTGTGATACCAGTTGTGACCAATGCAGGAATAAACATTATGGAATTAATATTAAGCTTTTGCTTGCTCTGTGCATTCACTCCGCCCCACCACTGATTGATGCTAGTCGACACAAATAACAGGTGGTCTTAAAACACAGGTTACTTTAAGTGGAAATTATAGTTTAAGTTCTGCAATATCTGGTCACAAATGATAGGTGGTTGTAAAACTCGGTGGTCGTAAATGACAGGTTTCACTGTATTACTAAATTCTGTTAAACATGTTGGGGCACGATTTTATATTATCCAGACCCAAACCGGAGGAATCCGGAATGATTGAGCTGAACAAGAAGCCCCTGTTTGTTTACACGGGAGAGGACTTCGATAAGAAGGAGCAGGAAGCCTTGCTTGAAGCACTAAATCCAGCGGCAGAAGAAATAGACGTGCCAAAATCCCCGACCCTCCCGAAGGATGATGTGGAGCTGATGCATGAACGACGCAACAGTGGAAGCCTTCCGTCATCACCGCGCAGGTTAATATTGTAATATTTTTGTATTAAAAACATACCTGCTAACACCCATATACAGTGCAAGTATATGATGAACAAGGAAGAGGCTAGATTTGACGTGTAATAGTAGGATCGACCCAGCTTGAAAGTCCACAGGCAAAATTAGGTGAAGTCTGTGAACAGAAGAAATTTAGAAGAAATTTTATGGCATGTGTATGAGTGTGGTGCCGAACTAATCATATGATAATGTTCTGCTGATTTTCAAGGACGGACACGCTATTTAAGAGAATTTAGGGAGAAACAGGGTCTGATTATACAATGGTACAACACAATTTTTATTCTACATCTTCAGGCTAACCTCAGTTGAAGACGAGACAGAAACTGTTCTGTCGCCTGCAGAGACGGTATCCCCAGAACCAGTATTTGAACCAGAGAGAAAGAGGGAAGAAATAGTGATACCTAGGGACCAAATAGATGTGATGCGCCCGAGAGCTGGAAGCGGTGGGGCAGCAAAACCCGCAGGTCACGGGACGTCATTCGTGCAGTCTGCCATCTACCGGGAAAAGACCTCGCGTGGGACAACAGCAACTCAAGATCCCATAAAGCGCAGTGGTAAAACCAGTATATACGACATCATCAAGGCGGATATCAGTCAGAGGAAGGGCGGTATACATCACCATGTTGCGGATACTTATGATGTGGCTGATGTGCCTCCCTCACCGCCTGCTGGTACTATGACGTCTACCTCAGACTCTCCAGCGCCAGGTAAAACGGTTAAAGTTGTATTGTATTATGATAATGGTGTCTGCACTTGATACTGGACACTAGGATACTGGAGTGACTAGGAAATGATTATCGGAGAGTTAATGCTTTTAGTTTGTGTACAAAAAATTCGGATGACAAATGCCCAGGGACTAAAGTTAAGTAGCTGTGGCCTCTGTAAGTACTTGGATGGTTAACTGTTAAAACAGGAGAGCTCTGGCGAGCCGTTTTGTGGCCTAAGACTGTTGTCACCAAAAAATATATTCTGCAGGTATATCAGTGCATTCGACTGGTTTTCCTAACACCTTCCTAATTTTTTACCAGGTGAGATGGATTACTTGGAGTACCATGAGAAATCCAAGAGGCTTTCCAGTGGGATGAGCCATCAACAAGAGGAGGTGGTTCTACCGAAACAACAGTTCTTCTTCTCCTCGACGAGTGTCGCTGACGAGTACACGCCACCCGTGTTACGTCATGAAGCAAAGACTCACAAGCCTTCACAGTTACTGATGGGTCCCCGGCCGTGGGGCGCACACCGAGGTATATCCGACCCCAGCCCCAAGGACATATCCATCGCCGCAGATGAGTACAGTAGTAAAAACAATATAGGGACTGATCATAACTCAAACTATACAGAATCGTACAGTACCAGGACAACGAGTTCATTTCACTCGGACAATATGACGGTTCCGCAAAGCCCCAAAAGAAGTGAACAGGGTCCGCGCTCGGAGCTGGGATTCTCGCCACGACCTGAAAGTGAGTCGGACTCTATACTAGAGGAAAAGTCCATATCAATGATTGCCCTCCCAACGGTGGAAAGCCAGTCGCGCGGGTGCTATGGTAGCTCGACTGGAAGGCGAAGTAGTTCTGGTGAGAATGAAGATGAAACTGATCGCAGTGCGAACTTGAGGAAACAGTCTAACCTTAAGTCAACTGGAGATCTTTCCACAGACTCCGTGAATGAGAAATATGAAAGCAGCAAGGCTTCCTTGCAGGTTGGTAAATTGTACCACAAATCATTACCCGAACTGTTAAGATTCTGCTAATATTTTTGCAAAAAAAACCCCATTTCCACAGTGTGTTCACGAAGCACCAATATCTACTAAAATTGCAAGAATATCGACGTTTTCCTACAAAACATTCTACAAGATGTGTGCAACATAATTATTAAGACAAAAATGCTGTCGCTTCTTATTCAAGTTGAGATTTGTTTGTAGTACAATTAAGTCATTTTTAACTATAAACATTGTAGAATCAGTATGAAAAGTTACAGGAGCAGTTCCACAGATGGCAGCACCAACTTGCAGAAAACCAAGAACTACTCAGTCGGAAAAAGATCCTGCCTTCAAGCGTAAGCTCACGGCAAACGGTCGAGTCTACAACAGTCGACACCGATCAACAAGAGGAGTGCGTGTCTCCGACGACGAACACTGACACAACTTACGCAAACAGGTTTAGTAGACACACCGTGACAAGTCACGTGGTTTCGCCAACCACTAAACTGGGTTCCGCATCCACGCAGCGAGGTAGTGGTGGTGGTGGTGGACAACAGAACCAGTCTAGACACTCTTCTTACTCTACTACTACTACTCCTCACGCTTACACACCCGGTTCTTTCACCATGGGTAGTTCATACACCTCTAGAGGCTTGGGTTCAACTGGTTATAGTAAATACACAGATGCTGGGCTGAGACACGTAGGACCGAGCCGGGGCGTGCTGTCGTCTAGTTCGTCTACTAGCGGTTCGGGAACTACCACTTCACGACACAGTAGCGACACTGGTTACAGTAGTGGATCGTATGGACGTAGTTCACTTGGTAGTGTCTCGCGGCAGGATGAATCACCGGTGGCTCGCCTGCCACCGACCGGTAGAAAAAGCTCCGCGGAGCTTGTCAGGTGATTAGCATGGCTTAGATTCTAACATTTCAGCATTAAACTTAAAAAACACAATGGTGGCTCATGGTAAGACAAAATTAATGTTGAGATGTTAAAATCATGGGATTTACACGTACTGATGAATTTGTACAGAAGAAATAGCTTTGTCACTTTTAGTAATATGTTTATGTGACAACCAGACAAGAGAATATTGTCCAGTAACAATTCTCCAGAGTAAGATAAACATTGATTCATTTAGTGATGGAAATCTCGCACAAAATACCCTTTTCGAGTTTTCAAGATGCATTCGTTCGACTTAAACACAATCTAAAACAGAAATTTCCGGTTTTATTTTTGATTGACGTCTATCGATTTCCATCAGTGAATTTTATACACAATTCGCAATCGAAATTTACCTATTCAGCAGAACTAAATTCTGTGCTTGTCAAGAACATGTAAAGGTGACAAAGCTAAGAACTATGTAGATAGCCGTCGTATGCATGTATTGCACAGACCCGCATGGTTTGCAACAATCCATGTTCTGTACAGCAATGCCATCAAGTTTATTCTCACACTGTAAATAGTGAAGTTCGCATGAACGTTGAGCACAGTTGTACAGTCCCTGCTATTTCGGTAGCACAATGTACATCTCGCATTGGCTACTTCACAAACTACTTTAGTTGAATATTATGACCAGGCATTGTGGTCTGGCCAAATGCAACAGTTCAAATCCTGGTTGGACCTACAATCATTACCAGGAGTACTGGTATTTGTGTATTCTCCAACATTTTATCCGTGTGGTCCAACTGGAGGCAAGAAATTGTATTCATACTTTTCTGTTGTCTGAATTAAATTTGTCGGGTCTACCAACACACACCGATGTTCATAACATCGGGTAAATCTTTAGCTATTGTTGTTCACACCCTTATATGTTCGGCGGTGTTAGAATGCTGGATCATTTGACGTTTGTTGAGTATTTAGTTGTTGGTTTCAGACAACCTATGCGCAAGGGAAGAAGCTTCAGTAGTCAGAGTTCAAACGAGTCAACTGGTCCGCCGAACAAGCCTTCTACGAGCGATTTGCTCTCCGCAAAGGCACGCTTAAGGAAGGGCAGCTCGGAGTACGCCACAGAGATGAGTGAGGGGGTTGCACAGCCAGTAGCGTCCCCACCACCACCTGCGCTACCAAGCTCGAGCCCACCAAAGACTCCACCGCATCACAACCGAAGTCTGACATACACGGAAACACCCAAGGAGGGCTCGCCAGGAAGCTCACCGGCTATTGGTAGATTAGGTATGTGTAAGATACTTCGCACAAAAATAAGAGAGATGCCATTTAGTAATCAAGATACCTCTTCGAGTACGTTACAACTGTAGTTTGAATCAAGCATCTGTTGCAAACATTAGCACACAGAAATGTTACGAACCTTGCATGCATGTTTAAACCAAAAAGCATATTTACCTTATTTAATCAGTGAAAAACGGAAAGATAATTGATGTGTAGAAAATTACACTATTTTCTTTATTTCACAAAAAAAGATATGAACATTTTTTTCACAATTTTTTGTTAAATTTTTATTTCACAAAAAAAATGAAAAATAAAAAAGATGTAAGTGTGATTGTTATTCTCATTGTCCCTCCAGGATCACGCACCTCATACAGCAGTGGGAGCACCAGTAGTTACGGGTCGATAACCCCGACCACGCCTAAACCACCACCGCCTCCCACGGCGCAACCCATCAAATCAGCCATGAAGCAGTCGTCATCGTCAAGCCGTGGAGGCGCCAGGAAGGATGACCCGAGGTTCGGCCCGAAGCTGGATCCGCGTGAGGAGCTGATGATTGCGATTAGAACGGCTGGTGGCAGAAACGCACTCAACAAGGTTAGCTTGACACGTTTTAGGTCTTTCTAATGACAGGTGCTGTACAAATACCCTGCCCCTAACAGCCACATCGTCCTACAAGGTTTCTGAATGACCTGTAAGTTTTATCCCACTGGATATCACGGTGACGTGCTGTAAACTCTCCTGATTCATTCTGAATCAACAAAAAAGGATGTTACAAATTGGCCTGCTCAGTTCACTGCAAAATAAGATATCTGGCAGAGTACCCAAGGACACTGCTCGGTGTGATCATTCTGCAAACATTGAGAGAACCTTTTCAGGTGTGAATCCTAAAGGGTGGCACACATGAACCAACAGTTTTTCATAGGAGTGTAGTTTTAATGTGTTTGAAGAAAATTTAAGCCAGGTCATACATACTATTGCAGGTCATACTGACCTATATTTTATCCATCGCATTTGTTTTTGTAGCTTTTGTTAACGATCTTTTCCACTTATTTAGGATGAATCTGAATAGTTGTAGGTATTAAAAGTACCTGAATGAGATGAGAGGGAAAATTAGATCTGTCGTACTCAACTATCTATTCATGTAGTTCCTAACATTGGCCAGTAGCTAGCAGCACTGTATAGCCTAAGGATATTGGAATATTGAAGAATGGAATTAGGGCACTTCTACTGTACTTGGCCACTGTGCATTGCAAACAATTGTAAAATACATGTGATAAAATTGATTGGGACTTAACATGCACAAATATACATCATATGAAAATCATTCTTGGTCACCGTAGACAATTGTTATTATTATTGCTTGTGGTAATTTCGTTTTGCCTTTTTTCCTTTTATTTATTTTTTGCACACAACTATGAACTAAGTATCATATACCACTGTTCCTTACTGGTTGGGAAATTCATGTGACAGAGCAGTATGAAATCTGTTAGGGCTCATTTGATTAAAAGTGTAAATATTTTTGACGACAAGTCCGAAACAAGTAAGTGTATTTGTGTATTTTTGGTCAATAATTTAAAAACTATCGACATTTTCTTTTCGTTTTAGGTTCCGGTGAATGAGACAAAGTGGTATTATAATGGTGGACAAGACTAAAAATGTGCTCATATCAGCGAACAATTCCTAATTCCATCTCTACCAGGACCATCTGTTGTATGTGCAGCAGCAGTACCATGGATTAATAAAATATGGGTCCGAAACATGGTCTCAGATAACTAAACATACAGCTAATGGTCTGTCAAAATACTTGTAATTTGCAATGGTTGCAGAATATTTTTTCGCACTGAAATTGAATTGTAACACTGCTTTAAATCAAAAGGCCAGTGATCAAAAATTAAACCATGGTTGAGAAATAAAACCGTGAATGAGTACATTGTAGCTAAATAACTTGATACTGCTGCCATCTATGATCAAACGTTTACACTTGTGATGGGCATTTAACTTTGCATATCGAACTAAGCGGTGAGGCCTGTGCAGTAGAACCTGCTTTAACAAGCCAGTGCTTTGAGCGGCCACATGGCTTGTTTTTTGGGGGGTTTTTGTAGATAACTCATGAAAGTCATCATTGCATCGCGAGGCGACCTGTCATTTAGGACCAATTTATGCCTCAAAACAGGTTCTACTGTCATTGGCGGATACAGGATTTCCCGTACGGCAGGTGGGGGAACGCCAACCCATTTTTCACCTATTTTCGCCCAAAAATCGGGAAAAACTTCATGAAAATAAAGAAAATTTTGGCCGTAGGGGGGGGGGCGCCTCCTGCGCCTCCCTAAATCCGCCCATGACTATGCTTCGCTTGATGTGATATGTTGTAACTTGCAGTTGTATTACACGAATTATTTACTATTGGTATACTATGTATATTAATGTCTATGCATAGACTTAATGAATGCGAAGAAAAAAACTTTGAGAACAATAAATTTGTTCTTAATTTAGTTTCTTTAATTAATGTGCAATCGGTAGTGTCTATCTAGTAATGTGATACATGTACATGCAGCTTCGGTTACATGCCAGTAATAGTAACATATTTTCTGTTTGTCTTTTCGTAATGGAATTGTTCTTGAAAGTGCATAGGCAAATTTATTAGATGCAGTAAGTTTGCGTTGAATATTTAACGAAAGCCTGTGGATTAAAAACTTCATTAAATGTAAATATTGTGCTGACTGATATTTAAACTTTCTTACAAGATTATATTTAAACAGTTGTTATCGAATGAGCATTACAAAACCGTCTTCCGACCATCAAGAGTAATAGCATTTTACTGTAACTGTTGTACTTAAACTATCTTCTGTGTACATTGTAATAATTTCCATAAATATTCATGTTGCGCATTTAGTGCATTTCAAAAATAAGCTGAAAGTACAGTTAAGAAATCATCGCTTGTTTTTCAGAGCGTGCACATACTTATAATGCACAATTTGCAAAGAAAATTTGTGACAATTTATAATTGATGTCCAATTCGTCGGAAATATTGGCTTTGGCAATTTCTATGCTATTAGATAAGGTGCTAAACCTTTTCTTATTCTTTTTCTCAGATTGATAATATTAACATTTACCATTAACAAAACAGTGATGTGCGCAATGTATAGACAGTTATGTATAGTTCTTTCGTGCCGTATTATGTGTGTATATTTCTCAGTTATAAAGTCGTTTATCTGTAAAGTTATGTAGATAGGTTGTACATACGTAAACCCATCAACATGTAAGTTGCGCTCTGAGCTTATATGTACATTGTCAGTTAATTTTATTTTCACTGAGTACTTCTGTTGATATTTTAGATGTGGTCACATGTTGGAAGATTATACATATATTTTTTCACGTTACGTTTTCATAGTGTCTGGTTTCTGTCTTGTTCAATACGTATTTATGTAAGTAGATAACGTCACTATTTTTATATTGAAAAAATGTGTGGCATTTGTAAAGTAATTTTGACACTGGATACACCAGTTTAATTCGAATTGGTTAATTTAGGAGGTCATGGTCAAGTTTTTGGGTCGATACAACCTCTCTAGAAGTTTATTAAGACACCCAAGGAAAGAAAGAAAACTATGCCGACACGTAAGGCGTAAGATTGAGATTGTAGTACAGGATGATGTCACAGGCATTTCACAATCTTGTCGTTTACTCTAGAAATTTGTACTCTTTGTGTAAAAAACTTTACAGTGTTAATAATTCCTATTCTATTGATAAGGTGCTGTAGGTTAAGTTATCATCATGTAACTAATTAAACCATATCTAATTAATAATACCAATGTTGTTCAGTAAATATACCTTCGCAAATGATTAAACGTAAGATTTAAGTAGAAATAATGCAGTGGCACCCATAACTAGCAGTAAAGTCGTGAATTTTCTGAAGAAGTATACAGAAACCGCTCACATTTTACATTTCGATGTTTTCACGCCCTGCATTTTCGTAATGTATGAACTTAAATAGAGCAAATAACCGTAATTGACGCGTGGATAAACTTGCCTCCCCGTAGAAGCTTAGAATCTGTCATATTGTTGTAGTTAGCCTTAAATATAATGTTTACCAATTATGAATGAGTACTCTCAACTACGTATTGCAACAAATACTTGAGGGCGTAAGGTGCCACTGCAATTTAGATATAAAACTAACATTGAAAATAAGGTGCTGCACTAAATATATTGTAAGTTCAACTCAAAAAGTTTATTATGTGAAACTATATATATACTCATAACACATTATCTAGTTCAAACTAATAATAAGTGGTCAATTTCGCAGAAATCACAAAAAAAATCATTGTTGAAATAAAAATTCAATCAGTGATTAACAAAAGACAAATATTTCGGCGTAACTAATTTTGTGTAAAATACATAAAATTAAGGAATTAATAAATGTAAACTTTTGAGAGTAAACATTGAGAAGAAAAAAAACTATTATTTTGTATAAACTGCTTATAATCTTTGTAATAAATACTATAAAATACTACACTACACTCGGCTTTATTGTTTTTGAATTTTCGACTAAATTATGAAGGTTTTTTTCGTAAAATAAGTTTTTGACTAACTTTATTTTTAAAGCAGCTAGATAATTTTCATGTCCGTCTAGCGGAAGAAACTGGCTGACCACTAGTAAAACAGAAGCAAAACAAAGGTGCCTGCGAATTTTGTCATCGCTTCTTTTGGAGTTAATATTTATGACCTCATTGAGTGTCCAGGCAGCAAGTTAAAGCACCGTGGGAATGTCGTTAATAATCAGAGATGCGCAACAAATTACGTCATCAAAGACACCTGACGGTGGGATATTAGGATCTGATTCACAGGAAATTATAAAATTAAAACAAGAAATTGTTGCAGATGTGCGCAAAGCTGATCTCAGTGGCTATTCTTAATGACCTGAAGTTAACTGTGGATTTTCATTTCAAGCTTGTTACATGAAGGGTTCAGAAAATTGTTCACAAGTACATTCTCCTTTATATTGGAAATCAATTACTAGTAATTTTTGTATGATAGATAACTTTTTTTCAAATCATTTTACAATACAATGAAGAATTAGGTGTGAAAAATGTAAACAGACTTTCCAAGATGATTCGTGTGACAATCCTAGTGCAGCTTTTTTGGAATGTCTTTTTCATCGCTCGCCCTTCTTTGCGTTATCTTTTTATTCTCAGACACCATGTGGCTCTTTTGCTGCCTTCACCAAATAGTGATTAAGTTTGGAATTTGGGTAGAAAGAGGCCTTTATTAGATGAAACCAATTTACAAAAAGCTGCAGGAACTTGACACTCTTTGCTACAAGTAAGAGAAAAGGTGAATGGCAGATACCACAATTACTTTTGGTGTTATTTTTCCGGTATGCAGTCGATAACATTGTCAGTACCCACAACCATGGGACAATAAGCCGATTGAGGTACCACCGGTGGAAACAACTAAAGACCAATGTTGAATTGGTTCAAAAATTTCCAAAATCGGTGCTTCGAGGAAGAATTAAAATTTTAGAGTTAAAATGTAAGACCTTTGTTCTTGCCCATAACCTTACATTAGGGGTTTTTCTTATTTTTTACTTAGCCTTATTTTGTCTAATTTGTCTCATCTGTCTAATTAGATAGAATTGAAATATGCTAATTTTGGCAACGATACATAAATTCAGTACATTTAAACAGAGTAATGTGGTAGGTTTACTGGAAATGGTTCAATTAACATGCACCGAACACAATATGTCAAAATTGGCATACTTTGGTACATTTTTACCCTATCTAATTAGACAGATTCATTGGCGCATCTAGGGGGCGCGGGGGGGGTGGGGGGGGGGGAG
>JBCAUI010003374.1:0-10321 GCA_038406195.1 Haplosyllis anthogorgicola
CTTAAGTAACCTCCCCTAGCTACCTTACCCTTATACTAACTTTCCTATGTTTAACCTTGAAAAATCAACTCCAAAAATGTGATTTGAATCACACATATCCTTATTTTCAGGTTCACACTAATGTGTAAGGTTCAACTTAAATAAAGGTGAGTCATTTGAATTCCGGCCCTGTCACACATTTTGCGTCAGAAAATGGTTGCCACCAGTACTTTATTAATGTGTGCGTAAGCGGCCTAGGGGTTCTGAAGGGGTCTACTGCAGGGGGCTTTACAGGGCAGGGTGCAGATGAATGACCAGGTTTGCGAGTGGGGGTTCTCTAGTTAGCAATGCAAATGTGTATTACCATATAAGGTAAAACATGATAAATATTTAAGTCTTTTAAAATTACCAGTGTTGACATACATTTTTGTATAAAATATGCAATGCTACCGATATTTCAGGGATATTATTAATCCACTATATAAGTATGCTGCACTTATGTGAGCCGGAAAGTTAAAACGAAACGTTCTTGTTAAACTGCGATACCTACCAAACAAACTGTACAAAATAGACAAATGTCTGTGTAAGGTAGACTACACACGTTATGACATATATTTATTTGGAGCATACATACAATCTACGTGGATCGTTTTTGTCACTGGGTTGATTGCATTGCCCGACATTATTTTTTAGGTGAGGTTCATTTGGCACATGTAACATTTAAATGTAATATCAACACCTTGGCGAAATGAATGCGAGTTACCATGCCGTGGGAGGCAGTGATTCTTCCCTGTGATGCAGAATCACACCTTGTGGCATGTTACAGTCATTGTAGACACAAAAGATTACTTACTGCGAGGAAATTGGGGTCATGGGGAAGAAGTAAGTGGCAGGGTATAATTGGGAGGTCGTGCATTCCATTAGAATGTCAAATATAGTACAGAATAATATTTGAAATAGTAGTTTCCTAATTTTATTTAGACCAGGATCCTGATGTTATTTCAGCGATAATTAAACGAAGAAGTGTTCACAGCTTGAATCTATGTTTTAGTAATTACAAGAAAATAGTGGTGGGAACATTTCTGGTAATTTTTGCTGATGTACAAGGAACTACTTCGTCATAGTCTGACAAATTGTAACTTTGCCTGGATGCAATTTCGCAACTTTTAATTGAGCAGCATGTCTTACATGTGAACAATGACAGAGACTGCTCCAGCATTCAAATTTAATTGCATCTCCAAGGCAAGTAAAACACTTATGTGATTACTAAATATTTTAAAAGCACCTGTCTAATTGAAGAGTTTAGAATGACTTATCTTATTTTCAAAACAGACATCTCCAAGATTATTTCCCGTTGTTAATTAGCTTGTTATTATGTTAAACGGATACATCGCGGTATGTTTTGTGCATTTCGGGACTTGCGTACAAAGTGGTGTAGTTGATTTTCAAAATAGAGCCTTGCTCTGAAAAATATCTAAAACTATCGTCAACAATTATACAGTTTGTGACCAATATATTTCCGACATTAAAGCAACACGGTGTTTATTCTATGTAAAAAAAGGCTTCTTTCCTCAATCACGGAGAAGTTTTTTGTTTAGTTATTGGAACGGATCGATATACAATTAAGGCCAAAAATATTAGGTTCCTAAAGAGAACATCCCGTCCCGTCTGCTCGATAAGCTTTTAACGAAATGAAAGGCGGTTTACACAGTTGGAAGACATCTGTCCACATCCTTCCGAAGAACCTTTTTAGAAGAAGAACTGAAATTAGATTGGTTGAGATAAGTTAAATGCACTCCGTGATTTGTATGACGTAAATGTCAATGACTTACTTAAGCGAAGATCCGAGACTTATTCAGTGGGATAGTACCCTCTTCACTTATGTACGGGATTTTTTTTAGCTTTAGGTTTGAATGTAGATTTTTATGTTTGAAACTTTCTTTTGACCGTACGTCATAATTTGCATTTCATCTTTCTGTATTAGGCTTTGTTTGGAGTTAGTGTAGATCTGTTATATTTACTGAAACAGAAACCTTTTCACACATTGCGTAAGTGAAACCAACAACACTTTGCGTTGAAATGTATTGCATGATTATTCTGGCTGTGTAATCAGGTAATCACTGTATTTACTGGGGTAAAGGAAAGGCTAATGGCTTTCCTCAAGGTGTTGATTCGTACCCATTAGACCAAATGGAGTAGATACCTGCTTTAAATAAAACATTGGTTCTTCAAAAACATTACCAACCGAGGTTCAGCCTGTTCTGTAACTAAGAAAACAAAGTCAAACTAGGAGAGTGTGAGCGTCCTGCACCAAATATGTCTTCCTGTCAACATCGATCGTCGGACACAGCAGTCCCTGTCAAGCGCAATTCTGTTGGAACAGCACAGTTAAGTACCATGAAATCTCCACTTTTACATACATTGGATTAAAGCCATGTTCACTAAAACTCTAAAACTCTACTGTCACCGAAGGATTTATTGTCTATCGAATGAAATTCGGTAAGACAACGTGGTCGTCAGCCTAAAAACCTGACATCAATTCATCTGAGATAACGGTCCTTTGTGACGCCATAAAAAAGTGTTGTTACTGTTAAAATATGCACAATCTACAAAACTGGCTACAATACATTCGATAGAGAAAAGGCATTTAAATTTTGAAGAATTGCAAACTCGTTTTTCATTTTGTGGATTAGTATAAAATGCCGTCGCATTGTTCCCTCAATGGGGGAATGTGAATGAACTGTATGTAAATTGTGGAAGCAACAAGATTTAAATTTTCCAAAAAGGGTAAACAATTACCCTTTTCGGAAGTAATTATAAATTGCCACACGAGATTTAGCGTATCAAAAATCTTAAGGGCGAGACACTAATTGTCAGCAATGCAAACGTGGTTTTGATTGGTGTCGCCTCTTTGAAACAAAATCACAAAATTGCTATGGAGTAAGGCTAGACGTTGGCACCTTGAGAAACATTCATGTTTGCATTTAAAAAAACAAATAGCATGTGACAGCTCGAAATAATCATTTGTCAATTTTAACCGTATCTTTGAAGTCAAAGCCCGAAAGTCAGAGCATGAACGTTCTATCAGTTTCTGGAGCAATAGAATCTCAAATGGTTCTAAAGTGCTGGAACTTTCGGGAGCAGTACACAAAAATCGTATGAGAGTTTTAACACAGGACCTCGTTAGAGCTCCCTCACACACCTGTATGGACACGATTGATACGCTTTAAGTATGATGGCTGCGAACTGTTCCACCTTCAGTGAAGGAAAACGTTTTGTTTCACTTGATTCTGGATCGACCAACGAAATGCAACTAAAAATACTTTTCAACATTGTTTAAAGACATTGTTATTCTGAGAGGAAACAGAATTAGTGTTAACGAAAAGGGCTTCCAAGTATGACTAATCATTTTATCAGGAGCTGCTTTGAAACTATTAATAGATAACATGTTAAAATTGCACATGTAAATGTCGATGATAGGAACGCCTTGAAGAAGGGAAAGCTCTGGATCTGATCTTTGTAATTTCGTTACATCTCCACCCAAAAGGAAACGGATCTTTCAATAATGTCACGTTTATAAAAATAAACTGCACTTTATGTAGGTAGAGATAAAAATAATTCATAAACATTTGCTGCAAATCAATTGTAGCCAGCTGTTGTTGTTTTTTCCTTTTACTTACCTGCAAATCAAATTAATTAAGTATAATTAATGACAAGAAAACAGTGTGAAAATTATCAGCAAAAAATGTACAGATGTTGTTCACAGGAACACTTGTGTTTTACTCACTGCTACGTTTTGATTTCTGAGATTTTTACTCGTATTTGTACAAATGTTGTGTGATCAATAGAGTGAGGTTTGTGAATTGGTACATTACGAGGACGCATGCAAAGACGCATGCAAAAAGCAGGTTGGAGTATTGATGTTGTGACGATGCAAAAGGCAATCGAATGTTTAATGTAAATGTGGTTCCATTTCTCACCTGGTGAAGCAAACGGAGTTGTTAAACAAAATGCATTGTAGCCAATATTGCAGTCTTTAATTATGTGACAAATCAACATATTTGAATTTAAACGTGTTGCAGAGTAATTGTTAATTTTCTCAATTGAAGCATAGACAATGTAAGCAATTCACTTTAGTAAACATTTGGAGCCAACAATTGAGGAAAACAATAAAGGATGTTTCCAGATAAATGTGACATTTCATGAATCCCTCCACTGGCGCAGCCAGCAAATCTATCTTCATTATTTTTGACAGTTGATTTATGACCAATGCCTTTCGTCTTTGTATTTAAGTAAATATATGTTGGCAATGAAATATAGGCTATTTTTTGCCATCATAATACAATTATATTTAATATTTTGATGCAATGCTTTGTACAAAGACTTGTAATGAAACACTGAATGTCTTTAAAGATGGGTGGAAGTCGCATTGACATGCACAAGACAATATGGTCTTTCCACATTCAAATACGAAGATAATACAGTCGCAATATTGCTCTATGAAATAAAATAATAAAATGTACGTACTGCTAGCTGAACAGAACTGTGAGATAATTTCAAGGGATATCCAACTATTTAATGCCAGATTTTGGGGCCAAATTCCTCAGTTTCTATTGATAGAAAGGCCTATTCTAAACCTATTAGAAGTTCTAACAGTATTGATGATGAAACCTGCTTTAAGCTTTTCTCTGCGACAATAAAGACCTGGGTAAATTGCATACACGGGTTCTGGTGCTAATTGATTTTGAGTAAAACTAAATACCTGTCAGTATTGAATGATTGATGGAGCTAAACAACTGTAATCACGACAGGATGTCAGCGTTCATGATGTTACTTAAATCTGCTAAAAGCAAAATCGTGTTTAACCTAATTGATCCTGTATTAAACGGATCTCCTTTGACATTTAAAGACTGTCAACCACTGAACGGGTTGTTAACACTACTAATATTAGCTACACTTTAACTGACAGATCCCATGCATTACTGCTACCGTGACAGCCAACATGCATATTTATTAATTCATGTTACTACGCACTACAGAGCAAGACACATTTTTATCGTATCACAAAGATATAGTTGCATTGTTTGTGTCGGTATGATTAAACGGGATGATTTTCCCTAAAGATTCTCAAAGAATCCAAACTATCAGAGTAATGAACTGCTTCTTAAAATAATATCAAATCTTTTCACTTCATAGACACAGACATAGACACTGCTGTGAAATGCGTGCTGCTGAACGATATTCAATGCTAATTTTGAAAATTATCATAGATAATAAACTTTATGCTCTGGCAAGCAGTGAAATATTGAAACTTTTATGCACTGGCAAATAGTCGTTAGTTTTGTAATGTTTTGTCGCTAAAATGAAATGGGGAATTTGTTCAATTTACTGACACTTTTACATTTAAATATTAACTGAAATTTGCTTTATTAAAATGATTGATTGGCAAATTATGCGGTTTGTTGAGCTGCTGCAACATAATTTGCTTCTTTTTGAATCTGTAATTAAATGATAAAGTTTCAGTGACTTGCTTAAAGGCAGTTTGGTTCATTTAATTGTATCAGTGATATCCTTCCCTTTGATTGCAAGAAAACATTGTCTCAAAAACTAATTTGGTATAACATTTTAGACGGCTTTTAATTTTTGCAAGTAGTAGAAAATGAAGACGTTTTGCACCGTTTGCGATAATTTTTGTCTGAATGGATTTGTGAGTTTTGCGAAAAAAAATCATGTCACGAATTTTAATTTTCTTTAGAACAATAGAAATTTACACAAAATTACATGCTGTGTGAATTGCCATTGTTAATTGTGAATTAAATTTCTCTTGACGGAGGAAGTAGGGAAAAATCACATGTTAACGAGGTGTCCTGATAGAGCACTGACCCTCATGCCTCCCCCGACTTTTTCCTGTAATGGTCTGAAATGGCTAGAAATGCATTTTCCCAGTCCAGATGGGGGGGGGGGTCCTGGTCAACTGTTTCCTAACTTTTGACACTGAGTCCAAATCTGCTGAAAATCCATTTTCCCCAGTCTGGGTGTGGGGGGGTTGGGGGGTTGGGGGTTGGGGGGGTTCCTGGTCAACATTTTGCAATGGCGGCCCAGAACACAAATATAGATTTCGTCCGATACATAGACCCTCATTGCTGATGCATGAGGATCAATCAGTAAAGATCAACTGAACTTTTGTGGAAAGTGTCGGTGCTCGTGATGGTGTTTTGTTACATGTGACAGACTACCATTTAATTAGAAATTAAATAGACTATCGGATTATGACAAATTATCAAACATGCTGGCTCAGCAATCGCACTAAATGAGTGAACTTTGTTAAAACTAATATTAACTGTGATATCAAAAATATCAACTCTGTTATCGTCACTTTAAATCTGAAACTTACAGGATTATTCTGTTTCTTTTCAGGTAATCATAGCGCTTTATTAGATAAAACAAAAACTACATAAAGTTGGTGAGTAGATTATTTTGCTTTCAAAATAGCTTTTTCCTCAGAATTTTGGAAACATAAACCTCCGAGCTTCTTGTCGGTTACGACATTTGAACATTGCGTTGCGCATATAGTTCATCTCAGAGATTGTCTATTGTCGCGATAAATCATTCTGAAGTTCACCGACCTGTTTAGAAAGAATTAATTTAAAGTGTAATTGATGGTCGTAGGTAGGAAGGAAGAAGTTCCAAAATAGCAAAGTAGTTCTCCGTTCTCCGTTTCCTGACTTGACGTTGCATTTGTATTGTTTCTCAAATATAATAACGACAATATGTGAATTGAGTCCGGAGATGGCGATTGTATCCTAATATGTTTCTGTTGACTGCACACATGCGCATGTAACAGCTGAGGATTGGCGATTCCTTTCAGTACAATAGAAATTTACGCTGTTCATCTCTAATGTCTGACTAACAACAGAACAGCTTTAATGCCTGTTCTTCCAGTTCGGAACAGCGTTAATTTTTGTTGTTCCCATTTCCTGTCACGGGTAACGAATAAAAGAGAAAAGAGGGATAAAAGTTTTGTTATCATATTTTACCATCAAATACTTTTATAAGCGGGAAAATATCTAATCGTATATTTATTTACGGGACACAGTCTGACGTTTTTGGGTCACAGTTGCTGCATAAAGTAGTGGCCCATTTTTGACAATGGAATATCAAAGTGCCGCTTTAAACATCAATAGCATAATTTGCAGAGTCCCATAGTCAGCATCACAGATAGGTGTAGACAGCATAATACCATTTCCTATGTGGATTTCTGTTTTCAATTCAAACAGCGTGTATGAGATTAGTCTACTGTAGTAATTTGCATAGTCTGAGTTGTTTAGATCTACAAGTGTGAATGGGACGGGGAATGAGAGAGATTCAAAGCCTCATTACCATACTTTATAGGAGATAGATTCGGAGAAGACCAATCTATCTGAACGGACGATCAAGGTAATGACGGATTCAGGCTAATTTCTCATAAATATGCCTTTGGTTGCGGACCAAGAGAGTTTTAAAGGACCGCCGGTAGATTTCACGTATTGTACAAATTACCCACGGCACAGAAAGTAGACAACAAATGCAGCATCAGGGAAATTATGCCATACATTGAGGATGAATTCTCCAATGGCACTACTTTCTCAACGTAACTGAAACGCAACAGTAAATAAGTAAATTACATTTGTATCTGTTTCTTAGAAACCAAATTAAGGATAATGATACATATAACTGTCATATTGCTTAACTGACCACATACGAAATGTACTGTGTATCATGGTTCAAATTGATGCTTAAGACATGACATTCCTTCTTTAAGGGATAATACTATGTCTAAGTCAAGTACAATAAAGTCAGTGAATGAAGCTGCTGGGCTTATTACATCTAATCGAGCGAGATAACAAGACAGATCTGGGAAAAGATAGATCTTCGGACTGCATTTCAAATTACAGCGTAAATCTCCTAAAGTCTCCTCTTGATGTAAGATTATCAGTTGAAAGATTACTCTATTATCCTCAACTCTTAATTGCGTTCCCATTTCACACCAAAATAAATAAATAAAATAATGATGTTGGTGTCCCTGAAATAATCACAACGTCAAGGACAGATGAGGTAAGGGTTTCTTCATTTACGTAGCAACCTGGTTTACCTGGGTAAGAATCGAGCTCTGAGTAAGTTTCGGGACCTTCTACCTTTTGTAAAGGCTTGTAACAAAGATTTTATTTTGCGTCATGGAATGGCACGAAACGTGATGCTGGGTAAATTGAAGGTTGTGACATCTCAATAAGATGGACATTAGATTCCCTGTACAAAATTCAAAGGACATATGACATTAAGTGGAAACCCTTGCATATTTCTGTGCTTGTTTCAGTCAAAACCAGTGACTGAGGACTGGACTAGAAAATCGTGTTGAATTACCGAAACCATATTTCATGTTTTGTCTGCTGGGCGTGACACTAAATCCATGTCCTGACCTTTTTCGTCTGTTCGTGAAGCTAAAGCTCAACAACTAAATTAACCCCGAGATTTGTGACAAAACCGACTCTAAGATACCTTCACTAACATTAACGGAATACATCGGGTGACATTAAAACATGACCAAAATAAGTTATGGTATTTTTAAACTGTATGGATGATAAAAAGTGCAAAGTAATATTCCGGTTACGAGCGTTCCTGTAAGCCGTAACAGAATTACAGCAACTGATTTTCAATATGCAGTGTGGAACGAAGTGTGATCTGTTAGGCCTGATTTTACAGCTAAAACTATGTGATATTTTACTACATTGAAGTACTAAAGTCTAGGATTTTTTTCGCAGCCCCCCAAATTGTGGTCGTACCTCACAGGTGTATACTTCGTTCCCTACTGAGATGAGATAAGACAACAGTCAATGCTCTTAAAGTTTATTCCTTACGTCTATCGCTTTTATGTAATATGATTTGATGACACTTAACTTCCTGATACGTTCAGCACGTGTTGCATTGGGAAATAAAGTCTTTTGTCAGTTACCCAACTCAATAATGTATTCTTATGTTACTGATGATATTTCTTTTTGCCTTATTGTCTGGCCATAATACTATTATAAGCACGATTCAAATGTTCACCAGAAAAACTGCGTCTGATATTTCAGTTTTGAACTTTTGTTTGCCACTTGCCCTTAGTAGATATTTCTAACGATGAGCATAAGGCTTTTTGTTGGTCAGAACGCAATGAGATACTTTTTTTGCCATACTAAAGGTTATCGTTATAATTGGTACCGTAGATGTAACAAGGATTTTTCCACTGAAACATTTCTTTTGTTCGTACTGGAAGCATTGAGAAATCTGAAATGAAGCAAATGCCACATGTCAATTATCATTATTTTTATATTACCTATACATTACATGTGAATTATTTTCAGGACATTAAACTTAATAATAAATAAAATGTGCTTTTATTGACATTCTTAGAGAGTATATATTTATATATTTGTAACGTAAAAATAGTTAATTATCCTGTAGCCATTAACTAAAAAGTGAGCTGAACACGAAGCAATCTTACTTGGTTATTGTGCTGATTCCTTTCACAAACTGATGTCCCATCAAATATTTTTCTTGATTGTAGCGAAAAAGAACCAAAAAACTCTCGACCACCTGTTGATACAAAACAGAACACGCTTCCACAGATTTAAGTTTGAAATAAGCACCCATATTTCCTGCACAATTGTCTCTATTTTTGTACTAAAATCAAACCTAAGCAACAGGTACAAGATTGAAAGACAGGATTGAAATAAACTTTGGCACAGGTTCACAGAGCCGTGTAAAAGGAAATCATTAAAGATATTACTGATGGCCTGAGGTGAGGTAGATCTTACGGCAGGCAAAACGTACATCGCTTGCATAGGCACCTTGTATCAACAGGTCCTGATTGAAGAGAAACAAACATGCTACTAAGAAAAATATAATCCCTTGAGAGATTCGTGTTGCCTTTTCATGAAATCAACTCATATAATCTACCTGGGATAAAGAGTTTTTGAGATAGAAAACGCTCTGATGCGGTAAATTACTTTTCATGTCTCCTTAAAAGTGATTAAGGTGACTTGAAATGCATGCAGCAATACTTCGGAAAGGAGTCTATATGAAAGAAAATATTACTAAAAAGCCATATTTGAGCTGGATCATTTCAACTCTTCCTAGATTCTGAGTACCAGCTGATTTAATGAGGTAATCAGTACCTCAAGCCCATTGAGAATCATGGCCAATCAGTAAAAGTCATTTCTAGATAAGTAAACCTTGATTGCTTTTTCCCAAATTTTACCAAAAAATACAGCATTTCATGGTACTAATTTACATGTCATTAACTAGTGACAAATCTTTCCACAGA
>JBCAUI010003385.1:0-10321 GCA_038406195.1 Haplosyllis anthogorgicola
ACAGAAGGAACACAACAAAAAGTGATCCACATGTTTCAAGTACTGCTTGAAAAATAAGTTCCTAATTTTAGGTGGCCATTTTCGTACAGGTCCAATAATATCCAGTATGTCAAACCACAACTGAACTGTTGAATGTGGTAACATTTTATAATTCTTTAACTTTAAGTCGGAATTATATTTGACTTCAGACATGTTCACTGTTGTAAGTTACAACATGTGTAAGGAAGTGACCCACATACAACAATAGCAAAAGCAAAAATCACTCACCTGTGTCAATCCTTGATCTTGGTACATTGCTTGGTAGAACCAATCTGGTATATTGTTTGTAATAGTATCATCTGGACCTTCCAGGAATGAATGGTTACAAGATTGTGTTGTGCACATCCTTCTATCTCAGCTTTGTAATGTTGTGATATCTGTGTCAACAAAGTACTTCTTGTACAAATGAGCCACAACAGATTTAATGATTGTGGGAATCACAGTATAAGGAGATTCTCTTGTGTGATTAAAGTATCTGTAGCAAAAGTGATAAGACATCTTGAGGTTCTTTTCTGGAATTTTTACTAGCACATCCACAACATCTTGTGTTAAATTTCTGAATCCAAAACAGCCTCTGTGTTGATCCTTTATTCTCCTGGCTGTGTACACTTTACCATGTCCAGCCTGAGAAACCTCCAAAGTTGTGTCAGACTGTTCTTTGTGATATCTATCTTGCATCCTATAATCCAATAAGTCTACCGAGAAGTTTCTCCACTTAGGTGTGTTTGGAATCATTGAAATCATCTCTCCTCATTTATCTTCATGAAACAATTCAAAGATTGATCTGAAATGTTGTGACATTAAACGATCTTCCATCTCAAACAAATTTCTATGGCAAGTGTTATGTGCACAACACCCTCAAATGTAACTGTGCCCTCTCTGTCTCTGGACACCAGGCATACTGTTATTTTCTTCTGACATGTTGTGAAATTTGGAATTTAGACTCTAGAATTTTGAAACATGTGACCTGAAAGGAAATCAACCGAAAAATGGTGTTACAAAGGGGTTACCCTGTTGTTAACATGGTTAATACGCACACAACTTTGAAAAACATTGGGAGTGATTGACTTGTGGTGACATGATTCTGTAAAATTTCTAAATTTAATTAATTTACATATTTAAATGTTACAACATAATCTCACAACAACTTTGTCACAACGGAAGGTAGTATTATGCATCTAATTATGTAGTTAAATCACGAGAAAATGGCTTTAAAATACCTTTAAACAGTGGCTTAGTTGTACGGAACTCTTTCCTACTTTGGTTATCACGAAAAAAATTGGCCACGTAGACCACCATCTGTTACCATACTCTAGTCTTTGTATATCATTTAAAGTTTGAAAAGGAAGAAAAGGAAAGACGCGTACGTGAAGAAAGGGATAGAGAACTTGCAGAATCAATAGCGAAAGGAACACACACATTGTCCGATTCCGACTCAGACATTACCATAGATCCAAACAGACCAGATCGAAAGGAACCGTCATCGGACTTTGATTCAGATATTACTGTAGATGAGACTGGTGAAGCTGAAATTACTCCACAGAAGCATAAAAGTGAGGGAGACATCAGGGAAAAGTTACAACCACCATTACACAAAAAGAGCACTATGAGTATTGAGGAACTATTTGGCAGTGAGGATTCTGATTGTGATCAAGGTAAAGTTGGTTTGTGGATTGATATCAAAGATAGGGCAATGTTTCGGCAACATAATGTTTCAAGACAAGGGAGAAGCCAATCTGTACCTTTACAGTTGAAACGTCAGTCTTAATTGTGATAGTTAACAGCAAACACAGTGCAACACATACATGGGTGCATTTACTATTGAACACATCTATATTCTCATGTATGTAATGTACGTTTATTTCAGCAAGTGCAAAACTGTTAGGCAAAACAACATCCTCAAGTAGCAGCCGCACAATATCAATTCACCATGTCTCGGACAGTGACAACAGCGATAATGAAATGCAGCCAGTAAATCAGAGGAATAAGGGAAATGTAGCCAGCAAAGTAAAAGTACAGAACTCCACGGACAAGAAAGAATATGAACATAAAGCTACAATGAAACGAAAACATTCCAGTGAACACAGACAGAGGTGTCCTTATGGAATGAAGTGCTATCGGAAAAACCCCTCACATTTTGAAGAGATGATTCATCCTGCAGGTGAAATTTGTTTTACCATTTCCCTTGTATTGTATTTTTGACCATGCACTTAAATTTCGTTGATTGTGTGTCATGGGGTATTTAATGATTATCTACGTGGAATAAACATTTTGCGAATTTTTAAGGGTCATGCACCAGACTGGGGAAAGGAAAACTCAACAATTGATTTAGGAAGATTCTATGTATCAGTTACATTGGCGGATCCTGTACCCACCTCTCATTTATGTAACTCGCCTCAATATTGTAGGCCATGCAAATGCAATTGAGGAAGACCGATCCAGCACTAGTTCCACACCAGACGTTAAACGAAGAAGGACAATTGAAAATCCAAATAGTCTTCAAAATGCATCTCCAGGATCTAACATCAGTAAACGGAAATCATTGACTAAGGATACACCAAAGACTCCTTCAAACCCAAAGACAAGTGTAAATACACCCAAAGTGCAAAGACAACAAACGATACCTTCCACGAGTAATGGAAGTTCGACATCAAAGCCAACTGTTGCGGGTAACCCAAGTTCAACTCATCGAAAAGCAGTTACATTGTCACCATCCGCTTCATGTTTGAAGAAAAAACCACCGAATGAGGTCTACCAAGAAAGTCAACCACTAAGTTTCTTGTTGACCAAAGTTACGGGAATAGAGCCTCAGTACAATAACAGCTTAGCTATGCACATAAAAGGTAGCTATCGTCTTCTAAACATTGGATCTATTTGGTTTTGATGCAAGAACTACTGCAATTGAAGTTTTTACATATCTTTGATAAGACTTTTCTAGCGAAATAAGACAAAACAGAATGTGTGTACATGGATATTCTAGGTTACATTACATTTTCCTTTCAGAAATACTATCTCCGTGTATGGGAAATCTGAAAAGATCTGCACAGGTGAGGAAACATACAAACATATCTTAACGGACAACAAAGGGATCACTTTGATGTAATTTTCAAGCAGTAAACTATGTATAATCCAATTGTTTACTTTTCATTGGCAGATCTAGTGGGGGGTGCGGGAGGCACGCGCCCCCCCTACGGCCCAAAATTTCTTCATTTTCATGCAGTTTTTCTCGATTTTTGGGCAAAAATAGGTGAAAAATTGGATTGGCACCCCCCCCTACGGGCCGGGCGCCCCCCCGTACGGGAAATCCTGGATCCGCCAATGTAGTGAAGTTCATTATGTATAATGAAAATCATTATACATAATGAAATTCAATATATTTGAGGGTGATCCCTTACTGCACATGTTCTTAATTTCACACATGATATTAAGCTTACCAGCAGTATTGACCAATGGGGAGCAAGGTTACATAAAATTGCACCTTTGCTTAAGAGTGTTGTTTGTGAATTCTAAAGTTGAAAATTAAGCAAGAAAATGGTTTACCTTACTTACACGGCTTAATTTTGCTTTGCTTAATTTCAGATTTACTTACACATTTGTGAATTGCAGCAAATGATGCAACTTGTTAAGTGTCGATATGAGGAACTCATGTGAAAGATTTGTTATGTGAAGGATCAGTATGCACTTTGTGAGCAATCTGTTACTTCTCTTTATTGACACCAATGTTATAGTTGGCCTTTGAAACGCCCAAATCCGAACATCTGTAAGGTATAATTTAGCAATGAAATGTAGTTTAGTTGGAACATAAATAGTAAATCCCAGGTCCAGATAAAGTTGGGGTTTTTTTCCATCGTGTTTACATTAGCCATTTACATGTTTGTTTCCTGGGTTATAGTTAGAATTTTAGAATAACAATTAGTTTAACTGGATCCTTCCAGATGCAATTAAACTATACTTCATTGCAAATTCTTTCTACATGCTGAGATTTCAGTTCCTGAAATTTCCATCAATTTGGAAACATCTAGAACAGAAGAAAACATAACAATCTTTTGGGGATTTCAAGGTGATAAAATATGCCCAAAACTTTAACATTAGATTAAGACAGCTATAGCTTTTGTTGTTTATGTTATGGCACAATATGGTTTCAGAGCACTGTCACAGAAGATATGACCCGCTGCGAGACAAATGGGTGCTGGTATCTCCTCATCGTATGAAAAGACCCTGGGCCGGACAGGTAGAGAAACCAGCCGAGGAAAATATCCCCAGACACAGCACAACGAATCCACTGTGTCCCAGAGCCACGCGGGGCAATGGCGAAGTCAGTAGATCAAGTATTGCTCAATAACCTTGGTAATGCTTAATATAAGATGTGCTAAAGATAATTTATAGTTTCTTTACATGTGACGAGAAAGAGCAAGCTCTCTTTTGAAAATGATAAGTGCAACGATGAAACACGAATAAAAACGTGTCACTGTCTTACTAGGTAACTGATGTGACTGTTATAGGGCTTAAATAAAACAATTGTGGGTGTTCTGCACGTGGAAGATGCCACAGATTTCTTACACTTTCACACACTGTGATGCCACTTTTACTTGTCTTAAATATTGGGCAGTCGGTGTATCCATCACACACGCGCGTCTCTGTACTTTCTGTAGGTTGCATACTTTAAATAATGTGAAACATTTTACATAAGGGGGTTCTATTGCCCACAAATATACCGTAGGTAGAAAATGTGAAGATTTGTTATGGACCTTTTGTCTTTTAAGGTAAATCCTGACTACGAAAGTACATATCTGTTTCCAAACGATTTTCCAGCATTACTTAAGGAGGGACCTAAGCCAGGTACAAATTAAAATATTCAAACTATTCCAAAAGTTACTTCTATTGAGTATCTTTGTAAAACGTGTACTTAGATAGAAATTTGCATAGAATGAAATTTTCTAGAATGCATACATTCTCCTTCTTTACAGAAGACACCGATGATTCGTTGTTTAAAAGTGAGGCAGCCTATGGAAGTTGCCAGGTGATGTGTTTTCATCCATGGTCAGACGTAACGTTACCGCGAATGAAGCTTACCGAAATCAGGGCTGTGATTGATAAATGGGCTGAAATTAACGAAAAGGAAGGAAAAACATATGAATGGGTTCAGGTTAGAAAACTTATATTGTAAGTATGATTGTAAGGTATGTATGTAAGGTATGTTGTTCCAAATCGATATTGAAGTTACTGAACTATGCCCTAATCTAATATCTTACAATGGTAAACAAATAAGAGACGAAAATGTATATATCTTTCTAAATCAAATTTTCTTACAGATATTTGAAAACAGAGGTGCTGTTATGGGTTGTTCAAATCCTCATCCACACTGCCAAGTAAGTTTATCAGTGATATGTGTGTAATAAAATTTATGATTATTTGTCTAATGCCAAAAGCAAATATATGTAGAAATTAAAATGAGAGACATGTACATGGAATTGTAGATATGGTCTACATCATTCTTGCCAAACGAGCCAGCCACCAAAGACAAAACCCAAGCTGATTATTACAAGAAGCATGGCCGACCACTTCTAGTAGACTATGTAGATCAGGAATTGAAGAAAAGGGTAAAATAACTAAATCACCACTTGTGAGATTTCATTGTAGCAGATGGACACTCTACTGCATGCAGTATGTATGTGAGACAATGTGGAGTGAATTGGATTTCATAGTTGAAATTGTAAGCAAGTAATAACGTTGCAAAGATAAAAAGCAGTAAACGTAGTCTTGTCAATGTTTATTTAAGGAAAGAATAGTACTTGAAAACGATAGCTGGGTGTGGTTGGTGCCATACTGGGCTGTGTGGCCGTACGAAACAATGCTATTACCAAAGACTCATGTACGCAGGCTTCAAGAACTCAGTGGTCAACAAAGAAATGGTAAGAAATATCCCATACCTTTTCAGTCCACGTTATATTTAAGATGAAAGAAACTTATCAAATCCGCAATGAAAGTGGCAATATACCCGTAGCTCCTTATTCGTCAAAAGACATTTATTAAGGGATGGCCATTTATTTGAGATATCAATTTTTTTGACACCGGTTGAGCTAAGAGCTTTGAAACAATATTAGTCAATAGTGACAGAAGAGTTGTCACATTCACAATAGGTCTGAATGCCTTGACTGTGTGACCAATGAATGAGCTGGAGCAAGTACCCCTACAAAAGGGACATTTGGCTGAGAAATTTATTCACACATTCAGTCCATTTCATTGATCCATCTATGTTCATGTAGGAATGTTGACCCCTTGCTGTTCAACTGAAACTTATCAAATCCGCAATGAAAGTGGCAATATACCCGTAGCTCCTTATTCGTCACAATACGTTTATTAAGGGATGGCCATTTATTTGAGATGTCAATTTTTTGACACCGGTTGAGCTGAGAGCTTTGAAACAATATTAGTCAATAGTGACAGAAGAGTTGTCACATTCACAATAGAGACCTTTCATGAAGGAAACGTTTATCATATTCTCACATCCCTTTGCTGTCTAGCTGCAAATGACCGGACAGTTTCAAAACTGCTATTTTTTTGAAATCTTTCATTTTTAAGGTTTCGTTACAGATACACGAAATCTCTTCAAGGGTATAAATCTATTGTTCTCGAAGAACTTTTAATTCTCTAATGCAGCTCACTCATATTTCCAATCGCATTAATAATAGAGTGTCATGTGCAGAAAAGAAAGTTGTAAAGCCCAAGATGAAGCATATTAGGCAATATTGATGAGAATTCATATCCTCATAAATGTCCGTTGAGATGAAGAACCTAATTGATGGGACAAAAAAGCAGACTACATGAACTCACATCAGTTGAATTCCAAAATGATTGTGGTCTCTTAGCTTATTTCGTAAATGTAGTCTTTAAAATCATTCCATTTCTCGCCAAACATTTACTGAAGATCATCTGAATATTTGTTTAGTAAGGTGAGAAACAAAAAGACAATGATTTACCTATCTTTACAGTGATATTCTCGAATATTTTATCAAAAGAATTATAATGATCATGCAGAGTATTTAAATCTGGAAAATATGTGAAAATAGACATGGATATTAGAGATGGCAAGAAGCCGTAAGCTAGCTCGTGAGCTTAAGCTGACATTGAGCCTGACTTGTCTTGTGTCAAATTATTTTAGCTTATGGTGATTTATTATGTATACATATTACTTTTTTTATTACAAAAATATTATATGTAGTAAATTATCATAAATTGTCATGAAAATCAAATTTGAGTTGCCATTTTCAGATAATTTGTAACATTTTCATTTTAGCTGTACTTAGATATGCAGCCCACTAAATTATTTTAACTTGTGGTTTAACTGATATATTAAAATGTAGTAAATTATCATAAATTGTCATGAAAATCAAATTTAAGTTAATAATTTCAGATAATTGGTAACATTCATGCAGCTGTGCTTAAATATGCTGCCAGAAACAATACTTGACTAAATCACACATTTCTGGCAACCTGTGAAACTAATTCCATAATATTTATTTCGGTACAGTTTTACCGGCTATTATCACACTGACTCTGAACTTAAGTAAAAGCTTCTTTTATCACATTTGAAAACTGTTTGTTAAAGATACTTTGGTAAAGTGGTTAAGGGAATCATAGCTCAAGTTTTGTCAAGTTTAAAGAAAGAAAAAGAAATGTTTCAAGAATGAAAAGAAGTCACAAGTACCAGGCTTAAGCTGGTTTGTAGCTTAAGCCTACATAGGCAAGTCAGCTTAAGCCGAGAAATGAAGCAAGCTGGCATCACTAATAGAAATCAAGATGTTTCCATTGCAAATTTTAACATAAAAACGTGTATGTAATTGATTTGTGATATTTTTTGTCTTCAATGAAATCTTTTCGACATGAAGCAAGTAACACAACTAGTAGAAAGAAATATGTATATCTAAGTCAACATCACAATGATACTAATACAATGAAACTTCATTTATCCCAATAGTACAAAGAAACCTTATTACAAAAGCTAATGAATACTTATATACAGAGACATAAACAAGAATGCCTTTCAATCGAAGGCCGAACCGTCCGCTTCGCAAATATTCATTAAAACGCCATAAAAATTAAAACATTGAAGAATTCATGAAAAAATAACAAATTGACCTTTCAATGACCTTGAACTATATTTTGATCTTAATCTGGTATATTGCTCACAATTGTTAGAGCACGTAATATTGTCGATAACTGCCAAAAATGGATATTTTTTATTCCTGTGACCTTGAACTTGACCCAATGACCTTGGTACTCAAACTTGACATTGATATTTTAAAGATGTACTTCCATACCAAAATGAATTTTTTAAGTCAAGCAGTTCAAAAGTTATGGCCCGGAAAGACAGACACGACTGAAAACATTGCCTTCCCGCATACTCCGGCGGTAAAAAACAGCAACAACAGTGTGTTTCAGATTATAAGCATTGATTCCAAAATATGTTTGGCGAAAAACATGAACTGTGGTCTCGATCCTAAAGGTGATTTTGTGCATATTTCGTTAAGGAAACTGGGAGGTCATTTCTCATTCAGAAAAGAAATAGTGTAAAATCAAAGAAAAATTCTCCAATAAAGAATCTGTAGAATAGAACTGTCCAAAAATGTATACTTTTGAGTGCAGAGCTAGTGAAAATGACCAATTCTCATTGACAACTATTGAGTCTAGAGATCTCAAGTAAGCTCTTCAGGATTTTTTCAATACTTGTTTTAACCAATTAAGTATACCACATGCATATTGTGTCTGCTTGGAATTCGAATGAAAATTGATTAAAGTGAGTAAAATTTTTCAATTACTAACCTTTGACCTGTAATGGTATAGTTGTGAACAATAGTGACACTGTTTTTAAAAAAAGGGATATCCCCCTATTAGCATAACTGTGCCATGGATTCCCTTTCGTTCCACTTCATTGAATTCAATGCATTCTCTTTTACCTTCATTCAGAAATACTAAATTGAAAAAAAAATTGATGGCGAAGCGTGCGATACGATAATACGTTAAAACAAATGTACAATTAAAAAGCCTCAGGGACTTTGTGTGGGCAATATTAAACCCGACTGAGAAGTGGCATATCCCAGTGTGGAAAATGTCACGTGTAAGAAGGCTTTTTGTGTTGTTTCAATCAAGTTGACCAGCGTGTCCATGTTATTTTCCACCGAGTTTCTTTACAGGTTGCGTCGTTTGTCAATGAGGTTTTGAAGGAATTTGTTCACATTTTCTCCTTTTCCTTTCAAATTCTGCAATTATAGGGTATTGGCTCATTTAGCATAATTGCCAAGGAGCCTACAGAATCATAAATTGTCCGTCGTCTGTCGTTGTTGTCGTCATCGTCGTTGTCTGTGCACAACCACACTGAGCACACTATTGATCATAGAGACTTCATATCTTACACACATATGCACCTATGTCCTATCTCAAAGTCTAGCAAAAATTATGTTGTGACCATTATTCTCAAATTGGCAGTCATATTTGTTTTTTTTCTTTGAACCTTTTTCCTGGACATGCAATTGATGATACAAACTTCATTTTTGGCAGCCTTATGCATCCATACACCCTCTTTATTCCCTGTAATATAATATTGATACCACCAATATTTGCAGTTTGGCAGACATATTTGGGTTTTTTTCATGGGGCACTTATTTGGGATTTGATCTTAGACACTTTATTTGTATCCATGTGATATATTACCTATATGTTGTCGTAGTTTATGATAATGCCAAATGGGCACAGGTCCATCTGGACCTATTTTTTACGTTACGTTATTAAACCAGACACACCCATTGTATTTTATGGTGCTCAAATTTGATAGCTTAGTGAATGGCCAATTGAATTTTTTAATTGTTGTCAAAGAGTTGATTGTAATGCTTAGTTGGGAAGAATGTTTTCAACTTATTTGGCAAGAAACACATTTTTTTTTTGTAAGTTTAAGTGAACATCAAATAAGGATTTAAAATGAAAACATCCATGGAGGTCAGTCCTTCTTTCAAAATGAACCGCAGAATGGAAAACTGGCCAATTCTAATGTTTTCTGGTTTTTTTACCATATCCTTCGTACTATGGAATGCACTGAAGGTTGTGTGTAATACTGTGTATGGAGCATGACCATTATTTTCATCCCAGATTGAGGGAGCCTAGAACCCATTATGCTCCAATTAAGCTCCTCCCACTACTCACATTATAGGGTAAGCTGGGGAGAGCAGCAGCTTCCATTATGTTAGTAGCTTGAGTAGGCACACTACTCAGGCAGTATTAGCTAGAC